>VOQJ01029968.1:69945-81353 GCA_015052665.1 Apistogramma diplotaenia
CAACCAACCAACCAACCAACCAACCAACCAACCAACCAACCAACCAACCAACCAACCAACCAACCAACCAACCAATTTAAAAATGTGCTTGCTTTCAGTTTCTATCGCTCTCCTGTTATGACAGGTAAGGTATACAGTACTAAGGCTACACCAGTGTGCTAGTGAGATGACACAAAGGATAACCTTTAGATTTTGTGGGTGGAAAAGACAAGTAGTACAGTAAAATGCAGACTGTGTCTGACTGATGATAAATGCTTATCAGAGCTGCACTTCACATTTGAAAAAGCTCCTGCAAGCAAAGCAGAGCAGCTCCAGAATACTTTAAAATCAGCTGTCACCGTTAGAAATTCATGAGCTTGTTGCTGCTCAACTGTTGGAGGAGATGCTACAGTACCAACTCACTATGTCATGAGTGAGTTGGTAGAGTCAGTATATTCAGAAGTACATGTACATTAGCCTCCATCTACCAACATGAGAAAAACATAATTTATGATCCCGCAAATGTGTCCGTCTGCATACACATTTCTGTTTGAACATTTCTTTTCAAGCATGCTCCTGTGCACTCCTCTAAAATCCCAACTCACTGGATGTGGATGATGTAAGCACCGGTTGAATGTTGGTTGGTTGACAAGTAGGCCAGAATAGGGGAGGGGGCAATAGCGGAGTTCATCAGGAATGGTAGAAGCCCGAATAAATAATCAAAGAAAATACAAAATGAAAGATGGAGACGGGGCTGCAGTGGACACGTTCCATTGTCAAGTTTCACTTCCTTGTATGCTGGATGATGGACCAAAACAGCACAAGCAAGACTAGCCTACAGACTGGTTGTACCATATATTTTGTACACAACCTCCATCGACAACAAACCCTCTCTGCAGGCATCCTGCCTTTGTGCTACACTTCCTTAAGCATAAAACAAGCAGGAGAAACATGAGTAAATGTCAATAATCAGTTCAGAAGCTGACCCACTTGTCGACATGGACTCAAAGTAACAAACTAAAGGCAAGTTTTACTAAAGACCTGATAGTATGAAGTCCAAAATGTAGCAAAGAACATAATCCAGGCATGCAAAGAATAAAACACAGTACAGGAGAGACATCAACAGACAAAGGCTGCAAAGAAGACAATATTTATACACATGAGGTAATCAGGGAAAGAAAAGAGAAACAAAGCACGGCTGAACATGAGGGTGATGACACGCAAGAAATAAAACTGAAAATAAGACACAAGAGACATAAACTGGCAAAGTAAAACAGAAAATAACTAACTAACAGAGGAAAGACACTAAACACACAGAAACATGCTTGAGAGTTTGAGGGAGGCAAGGAAAATAACCCAAAATGCAATGAATCAGATATAAATGAACGCTAAACGCTAACACAGAAGATACTTTCAAAATACTTTCAAAAGTAGCAATAACCAAAGACTCGGGCTCCTTAAAGACGAACTAGAAAAAAAAATCAAATAAAAACATTACGATATAAAATTCAGAAGGAACTCTGGGCTGATGATAAAAACAAACAGAAAGGCATCTTAGGCCGGGGACGAAACAAACAATGAAATTACTGAGGCACAAAGGAACACAAAAATATAATTCTTAAACTATAAGAGTCCAAATTATAATTACCCTACACTGAGAACTTATCCTGAAATCAATAAACTGAGGACTTCAAATAACAAAACCCAGATACCATGACAAGCAAGGAATTGATACGGGGTGTTTAATTTGGGTAACACAGACTTTTCTAAGTAGTTATTTTCAAAAGTATGTCATCTGGACCAAATAACAACAAAAACAAAAACATTTATGAAATGTCAACAACAATAACAAGTATTGATACTACTACATGTGCCTTGAGGGGAGATTGATTTGTGAATGATGTAGTTCTTACAACTTGCCAAAGATTGCTTTAAACGCTAAAAGACCGTCTGTATAACGGATATTCTACATTTGCCCGAAAGCTGCTTCATATTTCTTCCCCAACTGTTACCGCACCTCTGCACCATTATTAAATGCACAGGCCACAGTGCTTGAAGCCAAATGGCACTTTCCCAGGTAGGGATTATGAGTTTAGCATTTTACATATGAACCAGTGAGTGAAGCCTTCAGTGACCTTGCTCCTAACAACCATTAAGTTTCATTATCATAGTTAATTTTCCACACATTACCTGGATGAACAATGGGCTACTGCCGCAGGAGCGACATCATTACTCACCCTGATGCCCAGCTCCACATTTTCTCCGCCGTAAACCTCCATCCCTTCATCCAGCAGGCCAATCTCCTCAAAGTACAGCCTATCCACCACAAAGCAGCCAATCAGAGCCGGGCTCCTGAAGGATTTAAAAGGGATGAAGATCACCTTTTTTTTTTTATCACTTACTATCCTCTGCACATATAATATTAGCGTGACACAGTTGCTATAGTAACAGAAGACAAGAAAAGATGTGTGACCCAACACAACATGTAAAATGTTCATGGCTGCTGCATAAATTTCCATTTTAGCAGGATTTGCATGAATAATAATAACTTATTTTAATCAAGATGTATTTTTTCAGATTTCAATCATTTAAAAAATCTTTTAGGCAATAAACATAATTGTGGCGTTCTCTTACTGAATCGGTGCACTCTTGTTGCCCTTGTGCCACCAGGACTTGGGAGGGTTGAGGTAGCGACACCACAGCTCCCAATCAAAGCCCTGTGCAGACAGCGGATACTCTTCAATCTCAAATGTGTCATACTTGATGTTATCAAACGACGGGGAGATTATCCGGGTTCTGTCTTCTTTAATTCTCTGCAGAATGGGTTCAGCCCTGTAAATATGGAGGGGAAAATAATTTCAGTGTCACTATCTAGTGTGGGAGGCTTCGTCTGTCATCTTTATGATCACACTTGTCAAGTTAGGATATTAAAAAAAAAAAAATCTGATAAATTTATGCTGACAAACCATTATTGCTCATTTTGAAGCTTTGTGGAAAGTGAAATGGAATATCGAAAATTATATTATGAGCTATATCTAAAGTTGGATCTGTATACAGGGAGTCGATACAGGAGAACCACCATTCCATGTCTGAGTGATCTTGTCATAGATACAAATTTCTGGAACCAGTAGCACAACAGCCAGATATTGTTGTCACGCATTTTGGTCTTGATTAGTGTACATGTACAGTTTAAATATATACACTGTACATAGGGCCTTAGTGTGAACCACTTCACATTCACTAAATCAAGACAGTCAGTTGTTTCAAAGTGTAGAATAAAAGCCTTTCGGGAGGCGGCCTTTGACTTTCATGCTCTGGTCATTCTGACTGAGCGTATGTGAGCTCTGAGAGCACCCCGAAGTGCTGAAATATTCAAACATGAACATAAACCTACCTATTCAGCTTGGCTTTTGATGCATGATCATCATGTATTTGTTTTTACTAAGTTCCTTGCACAGACATAGTCAATTTATATTTTTACAGGCTTGTTTGCTTTGCTCATGTATTAGAACAGACATGTAGGTTAATTAATCATGTTAATCTTTTTATCTTAGGAGGAGTTATGTGGGAAACAGACATACATATGCTGTTATTATAATAAGATGTTATATAATATAGTATATTCAGAATTCCTTTTGAAGAATTCACTTTAAGTATATTTTTATTTTATTATATCTTTTTTATATATTTAATCTAAAATTCACTTTATATTAATTGCTCGATATATTCACTTGCTTATAAAGAACACACTGGATGTTGTAAATTATTTTTATTTTATATGGTGTATTTTTAATGTATTTTATCAGCTCTGGATACAGTTTGAATTTTTTTATATTGTCATCATCTGTGAAGCCCTTTAACCTGCACTAACCTGCATGAAAGGTGCTTTACAACTGAAGTTTGATGGTCCAATTGAAAACAAGAAGAACAGTTTTGTTTTTAGGTGAAACAAAAAACCCTCACAGAGCGATATGACTCAAGAACCGGTGCTTTTGTGCTGCTGAGCTGAGCTCATCTCATGCTGCACTTGTGAGTTACTCACCATCCAACACTGAACTCAACGTGGGCATCAAAGAGGGCCACAACTGGGGCAGTAGCAACCCTCCACCCACTCACTCTGGACCGGATCAAACCCTCCTGCTTGGTGTGCCGCACCATCTTTATGAATCCTGGACGTTGGCTGTTAGTCTCAGACACAAAATCTTGAAGTTTCTCCTTTAGCTCATCTATTAGAAACAAATGAATGCACATCAGTGTAGCTAAACACCATCTGAAAAGGTAAGAAAAGTGAGAGCTACTTATAAGCAAACTTCCACCCACAAGAACACATCATGTCCACCTCCAGTGGGCAGTATTTCACTGGTCGGAGGCCAGCAGCACTTCTGCTTCACTGCTTTGATCACTGGACCAAACAGGCAGCAGCTTGAGCCAGCACTGCAGACCTCCATGGGGCTTACCAGTCATAACGGGATATTGCAATATTGAGAACTCAGCCTGCAATGCTTTTCAAAACATGGAGGGAGGAGATGAAATGTGTGTGGTTTGATGTTTGGGTTCAAAGTTTACCTCCATTATTACCTGAGCTGTCTACTGTATGACGAATCACGCCATGGAGAATATGAGTCATTGTTACTTGCATGACAAATAAATATTAATTTTTACTTTAAGCCTTCGAGAGAGCCTCATTTCTGTAATTTTTTTTCTAATTACAACAGTCCATTACACGTTCACCTTGTGCTTTAAATAGAAAAATGTCAATGCTAGTGAAACAGACTGAAAACTGATTCTTTAAAAAAACAAAAGCCAAGCTTCTGAGTCTGCTGTAAAATGTCAGCCTAAACCAGTGAGAAAAGGCACAATTATATCACAGCTCTGTACTGTACTATCAACTGGATAAAGCAGGAAAAAAATAAAACTTTTATCAGTACCGTGTTTCGTCATTCCTTACATAAATCACCCGAGGCTGTATTCCCACTGTTTTACTTTTAACCACTTTTTCAGTTTGAAGAGAATGGGAAGCAGCTGCGCGCAGACAAAAAGTAGCTGCTGTGAAAATTCTGCCTTGCTGGCTTCATTAGAGGCTGTGTGGGGTGTTTTAGAAATTTGAAAAATAAGTTTCATTTTTCTAAACCAATAAG
The DNA here is from genome assembly GCA_015052665.1 of Apistogramma diplotaenia. Taxonomy (NCBI): domain Eukaryota; kingdom Metazoa; phylum Chordata; class Actinopteri; order Cichliformes; family Cichlidae; genus Apistogramma; species Apistogramma diplotaenia. The sequence goes on from VOQJ01029968.1 coordinate 75,063, forward strand.
ACAAAAAAAGTTCTGGTAAAGAAAGTTTCTGTTATTCAAAAGTTGTGAAGTCCAATCTTCATCAACTCGACAAATGCAGCATTTTTTTTTCTTTTGGAATGTAAAGATTCCCCGCAGTCCCACAATGCATTCTGTAAACCAATATGTGGATTGGAAATGAAATATTTTTTCAGTCCTATTTTCTGCTGGCGTCTGGTTTTAATAGTTAATGTTTCCAACTGTTAGTAAAAAAGTCCCACAACATATCACCCAGTGATTCTGCAACATTTAATATCTATAGAAGGAAGAAAGAACATGTGCCAAGAGCTCATCTTTCCATCAGGAATCCTCTCAAAGGTTGCAAAAGTGGCAATTATCTTCACCTCCTCTATAACTGGAGTGTGGGAATTTCATTATTTCTCTCTTTTCATTGACATTCACAGTGAAGCGACAGTATTGCCAAAGGCAAAATATCGCATATGTTCTTACACAGCCACCCACCGACACCCACACACACACACACACTGGACCACACTAGTTTGTTGACATCAGATAATTCCCAGCAATACTGAATTGTAAGGTGAAGTTGAACAGGGGTCCAACCATCCATCTTCTTCCACTTATCTGTGGTCGGGCTGTGGGAGCAGCAGAGAAACCCAGACCTTCCCTGCCCCAGCCACTTCCTCCAACTTATCCAGGGGAACACCGAGGCGTACTGGGTCTACCGGGAGGAGGAGATTATCATAAAAAAGGGAGGGGGAGGTTTTCATAAAAAAAAATCTCCCTCTCTCCGACCTTGGGGTGGTGGTGTTATGTGCTCTTCAAACCCTCAAACTCCCAGGCCTCTGGGAGAAGAAGTCTGGGTTTGAGGGTTCTGTGCAATATCTTAGCTGTTCCTAAGACTATACACTTCTGGACAGAGACATTTGATTTTGTGCCTGGAATCTGATGGAGCCACTCTTCCAGTTTGAGAGTTGCAGTTAATACTCCTTTTAGCACTAGGACCACTTTGGGCCACATCTACTCCAGTTGTTCCTTGAACCCTTGGCAATTCTCTTCTTCTGGCAATTTTGTCATGTTCCTTCTTTATGCAGTCTTCTGCTCCTTGTCAACCACCACTATACAGTATCCCACCTGCCACTTGGCTGTGCCTATCACACTATGTATATTTGCACAGTCTGCAGCTTGGGTCCTCTTGGCTGTGGTAGACTTCTATCTCTATAGATGTGATGGATGTGTTATCTGGTGCTGGTTATCTGGTAGAGCCTGTTCTTGTGCTGCCATGATTAGAGCCTCTGCGCTGTCCTTTAAGCTGGCCTTTTCTAGCCACTGGTACAATTTCTTGATGTCAGCCACTTCTTATATCTGTTGATGGTACAGTTCCTCTTCCTGTTCGTCTTCAGTGCCTGAGGCACTGACCTCGGGGGGCCATCTTCCAGATGACTTCATGGATACTTTGTGTTTCATCATGGATTGTGGCTCTGTCACTAATAAATCCTCGCCCTCTCTTTCTGTTGCCTCAGTGTGCTGGACTCTGGGGCATTGTGAGGAGTTTGTGTCTTGACATCAGTGGCATCGATGTCGACTGTGGCCAGCTTATTATACCAGCTGGGTATCTGATGGCTCATGGGGTGTATTTATCGATGCCTAAGAGCTTATTCCTACTGTTGAGCTGTCTTACCTTCTGGAGGTATTTGGCTGTGGCTGACCTTGCATCTTCATCATGGTTCCCATTGGCCTGTAGGATACCCAGGTACTTGCAGTTGTCCTAACTGTCTGCTATCCTGCCTTTTGGCATCGTCAGCCCTTCAGTCTGGATCAACATACAGTATATAGGAATTCTATGATGTCGACACATTGTAAAAAGTGATGCCATTTAATTCCAATTATGCACACTCACACTTTCCAGACAAGAAATCATCAGGCAGCCAAAAAAAAAAAATAAGAAAAAAGAAAAAACAACTATGTGGTAAATTCTGGTCTAGTGACTTGTTTTTTTAGAGTCAATGGCCACCTTTTGAGTATCCAATTCAAGTCAAGGCGCACAGGCCACTGTTTGTGAACGCAGATACATTTTAAGAAGTTCTTATAAAGCAATGATATCTGTTGCTTTTGAAATTGCATTTCAGAAAGAGATTGCTCTTCATGCATAATGTTTATCTGCATGCAACCAAACAAGAACAGTTCCGTTCATTCACGTGCATTCACGTGCACTACAAGTCGACCACACATGGAAACAAGAGAGCTTCTGCTAAAACTCTTGTCCGAAAGACTCAGAAGGTTTTATTTATTCCTGTGGACTGCTGCCATTTCCCACCAGGCAATAAATAATTCAATAGCACCATAATTCTCACAGTAATGAACATGCAGTACATCCCTCATGAAACTCTGTGCCACCTTCATGTATGTTGAGTATGATCGTCACTCAGCAAGAGGAGCCAGCAGTGGTCAGTTCTTATAGCTCCTGATTAGCTGCAATCAGCTAACAACCAAGATGCAGATTTGCCCCTAATGAGATTTCTCAAACTCAGAGCAAAGTAATTTTTGTACTACAGTAGTTCGAGTTTAAAGACATTTAGTGGAGAGATTAACTTCATAATTCCATTTACTTTGACTAAAGCCAACAAAGCCACTCATGTAAGCAGCTGCAGTGGATCTGTACGTTTCAATCAATCAATAATTAAGATATACTAATGCGTGTGGATTAAAAATAAGAATGACGCTGGAATTCCTCATAACAAATCCTAATAAAGCACAGTTCATTACACCAGAAATGGCTGATGGCCAATGCTCATCAATCTTTCAGGACTGATATCCGGCTGAAACGTTGCTGGAAAGCAATGGGCTTTGGGATAGAGTTGGACTCAAACAACAAGAAAACAGGTTTATAACATCACTGTGCAGCCATGCAGTAATTCCAGTACATCATTTACAAGCATAAAAGAAAATTCAAGGTTTTTCTCTGAGGATAAATACCAAATCTAATGGTGAGTGGCAAAATGAGGAACATGCCATTTAGCTCACCTCTAGCCTATTCTCAGTCAGATGTGACACAGTTATAGACACAGATTTTCTGAATACACAAATTATGAAAGCTTTCCATACGGCTACACGGTTTAAAATCCTCTTGACTGCACAGAGAATTAACTGTGACTGTGTCATATATATCACTTCATGCACAACCAGGCCAAGGATTTTTGATGAATGGAATTTTAGTAATTGTTTCCTTGCTCCTCATCGATACTGCTTCATAAATGTACGTTTGCGTGTCTGTGAACTGAGCTTATCTGACTGTGCCTCAAATATTCGATGTTTCTTTCATGCATGTTTGAACTAAACATTTATCACCAAGCAGGAGTTACTGCTTGCACAGCAGATGGCAAATCGTCATGGATACAGGTCTCGCAGTTGATGAGTAGTTTGCACAGCGCCACTTGGCAATTTCTCACTACACAACTCTGTGGCAGTGAAAATCACTGTTTAAAATATCCAACTGCGAATTGCTCTTCCTCCACAATCAAGCCAAAAAGTCCAAAGGCAGTTTGTTTAAAAAAAAAATACAAAAAAAACGACCCCCCCTCCAAAAAAACAAAGAAACTAAAAAACATGGTGAACATGCAGTACATTGCTGCAGTTCTAATACAAATTTGCATTGCCTGTTTATCACTCTAGCACTTCATTTCAGTTTAAGTCAAAGGGGACTTCACTGACATGAACGTTTCAGTAAACATTATTACCAAAGCATAAGAAAATATGTGGGCATATTCTGGACAGCATAGAATTAGACCAATATGAGCACTTATACAAATGAGCTAAAGTTAATTTTTTTTGATCATATCACAGCTTTTGAGTACTCTCCAACTTTCACTGGCTGGACATGCAGTAACTGCCTGCTGGTTATGTTTTCAGACAGTTCCTGGAACCTCTTTTCACACCTAACGGGCTGAATGAGTCCACATTGATTCGAGGGGTACCGGCCAGTAAAAAAATTGCGAGAAAACATGCCAGATAATTCTTTAGCAAACTGAATCTCTTTCCCATTTGTCAAGGAAAACCAACATTTTTAAATGAGTGGAACCTTGAACTATTAAAAGACTATCATAGGTCGTTTACTATTTTCTAAGCACTTAAAATTTAACTTGTGGGATTGAAGCAATAATTTACCAACAAGAATATTAGACTTGATGATAAATGAGAAGATGACAGTTCCTAACAACTGACGAAACCCACATGAATATAATATACGAAGGTGAGGGAGAAGACTTTTGGTACTTAAGCCTTTCATTAGTAGTTCCAAGTTCTATTCATGTTTATTTAACCACATTTGGGGAAGCTTTGGTTGCATAAACAGTCTGCATGAGAGAAAAAGAGGAATTACATTTGTCAAAATCCAATCTTGAAACCACTGGCTATCCTCTAATCAAAGATAAATTATTTTTTAGTTTCGATTTTAAGAGAAATCTTATTTTAATATCAGAACAGGAAATTGTGGCCCAAATATTCATTAATAGATATTCTAGCCCTTGAATTCCCAGACTGATGTTACAGATAGTCTTCTTCAACAAGTTTAGACGTCTTTAAAGATAATTTTATTCTTTATGCTCTGTTTTCTTTCAGTTTAATAGATCAACACAAAACCCTAACATATAATTTAGGGTAAAGAATTGATCATAAGTCTTCTGACAGCCTGTCTAATAAGTGAGACCCTCTCAAAACCCCACTCTTACATAGACGAGCCTTTCTCGTCCCACAGCTTGGGACATTATCCAATTAAGGAGGAATCAGCTAGGTCAATTTGCCCTTCTCCCCCTTGATGGCGACACATTCTCCTGCATGCTAATGCTTCTCGGAGGTGAGCTGTGACAGTGGCAGATGACTAATGCAAAGCAGTGGGTGCCTCAGAGGTAAGCTGCGGATGATGACCCTTTCAGCAGTATCAGCAGCATCACAGGTCAACAGGCTAACGACATTTAGCACAGATAAGATTCACAGTCATGGTGATAATGATAACACCAGGCCCATCATACGCAGTGTGACGGAGTGCTCAAGCAAACAGGGTGAAATGCCATCAGCAAAATGTCAACACGTGACTTGGGTCTCTGAAGGCGATGAAGGCAACTGCTCTCCAGCTCTCAATTTTCTGATAAAATATGAATGCAATTTGGATCAGACTTTTGGGTTTTACTTATTATTAGTGGATACATTTGAATATATTCAACTTTATGGTCAATAACAGCCAGAAGAAGAGAAATCACACTTATTCAGTCGAGCTGAGGTAAGTTATGAAGACATAGCCACAATGATCTATGCTTTTGCTCCAGCGGGCTACAGGCAGTGCTCCATGTTGTGCATTATTGACTCTGGTAAACATATTCCTCCCAGTGCCAGTATTTCCCTTGTTGATTGTCCCTAATGGCTGTCTCAGTTCCTGTTACAAGCTGCAGAGCCTATTTAAAAGTGAAAGCCTATAAATGACCTTGGCACAGTATCATTACCTTTTTATAGTCTGCTTTCTGCCTTTGTGATGTAGTTAAGTCTTCTGCTGTAAATTATCAGGTCCACTTTCACAGGTGACTTCAAGTCTATATCTCCTGCGCTGCAAGGCAGACTAAAGTCACCTGTCAGTGATCTCACATATCAGTCATGTCAGTGATAGCAGCACCGAAGGAACAGAGCTCAGCAGTTACACGCTGTCAGCATATATTAAATGTCGTTTTGACCCGACAGTGTTTACTCAACATCCAATGCATGCAGATGTAAGAATTAGGTTTGCAAATGCAGACAAGATATGTACAAACACTTCATCACCTTGCTGGATTGTTATCTGCCTCGGGGCAAATTTCCTGGCTTTGCAGCTAATTAGTGTTATTCATCTATCATTTAAACCCAGTGTACACAGCTCCTAATTAACATTAACGGAGTCTGAAGGCCCTCAGAGGAGCAGTGCATATAATACAGATACTACAAACTACAAGCAAACACCGATATTTAAACTTTCCAAATTTGCATTCTCGTGTGTACTCTGTTTTTATAGACTCATCAGTCACAGGCCAGTTTATTGAGGATACTTTGGTAGCTTATTTATAATGCTGAATGGCTACATTGTGCACCAACCTGAAGTAATGGTGGAAATCTTTAGTTTAACGTCCGAGAAGCCATGCTTGGTCACTCACTGATGTTACTGTATATTGAAGCAGAGCTCTGTACATCAGTTTAGCTGCAGTTTACACTTCAAATTTTACCCCATGCTTTCATGTACACACATTAGAAGTAGAATGGCCTTCAGACTGAAAACCATCACATTTTGTAAAA
>VOQJ01029971.1:0-17116 GCA_015052665.1 Apistogramma diplotaenia
TGTTTCCTGTGTTCTCTGGTGTTCATTGGTCAGCCGTCTTGGTGGACATGTAGGTTCCGCCAGGCGGCATTTGGGATCAGTTTTGCCCTGTGTCTGTCCTGCCTCCTTGTTAAGACCATCGTGGTCCTCCTGGCTTTTCAGACTAGCATACCTGGCTCCAGGGGTCTTAAGATGTTATTTGGCACATCTCAGCAGAGGATTCTGATCTTGTGTGCCACAGCTCCACAGGTGGGTGGGATATAAAATTATATATGTATTGTACCTATTTTTGCATTTTTTTGAATGTGGTGTTCTTTTATCATCTGATCCTGCCTCCAGATTTGTCACTGTACTGGTTGGATGTTGGGAGCACCTCCCTTTCCATTCAGGAACCCAAACTACCAAGCTTCAACTGGAAAAGTGAGTAAAAAGTACTGAAATACTGATGCCTGCAACTTATTCATGTATATTGATATTGCCTTTAGCCATCATCATAATCAGAACTATTCTAAATATATAGGGGCGTCAATGGTCAATGTAGATACAGTAACCAATGAATAATCTCTCTGTATTAATATTGTGTTGAACATTGTCAGATTATTGTGGAGTGTAAAGAGCCGTGGCCTCCTGGATTTTATCTGCTCCTTGGTTACACTGGCTTGCTGGCCTTTGTCTGCCTCCTCCTGGCATTCTTTGGACGGAAGCTACCTGATACATTCAATGAGGCAAAGCTCATCACCTTCAGCATGCTGATCTTCTGGGCTGTCTGGATATCCTTCATCCCAGCTTATGTCAGTTCTCCTGGGAAATTCTCTGTGGCAGTGGAAATATTTGCTATATTAGCGTCCAGTTTTGGACTGTTGCTATGTATTTTTGTGCCCAAATGTTACATCATTTTACTGCACCCTGAGAGGAACATTAAGAAGGGCATGACTGGAAAATATTCAAGATGAAAATTATTATCCTCTTGGTTTTCCAGATGAAATAATTGATGAGTGTATTATATTTTAATATGAAAGAACATAAAATAGAACATGAAATGTTTGTTTTTCTTGACATTATCTTTCCATTTTATGTAAAAATAAAATACCATATAAGACAGTTTCTCTGCTTGTGCTTTGCTTTGTTTATTTTAAGAATATGTTTTATCACATTAAAAGAAGGCTTTGATTTATCTTTGAAAACAGATTATTTAATTTACTTGTAATGTTAGCTCATGGCCACTGTAGCTACTAAAGAAGCTAAATTTTTGTGATTTGAAATTGCATCACAGTTTACTGAAACCGTTAAAACACAAAGACCGAGTAAGTTCTTTAATAAAAAGCAAAATGTGTTGCCGACTGGCATCACAAAAAACTTGTGAATTTCTGAGACTTTTAAACTGAATGCATTTAATCCAAGCATGTGGGCATGCTCAGTCCTTTGGCAGGTGTTTGCATGTGTGTGGTTTTTAAAAATATCAACCTAATATGTTTTCCGACTTGGTGAGACTGGCCTGCCTGTAGAAGAATCCTTTTAACTGGAGCTGACCCCACTATCACTATCCACCAACATCAGTGGACTAGTTCACTAAATGGTCTGAGACGTATTGCCTGCCTGACCAGGAGGCTGAAACCATTGTGGATGCACTGGTGGAGAGGATTTTCAGCAGATTTGTGGCACCAGAACCTGGCCCGCACAGACCAGGCCAGGAACTTTAGAGGCATGGCCTGTCATGTGTGGCAGTAAGGATCGTCCCAAATGCAGGAAGCACACTGAGCTAAACTCTAACTGCTTTATCACAGGAGGTTCAGATAATACAAAGCACAAAGATACAAAACCAAAATCTCAATTGAGGCGAAAAAAATACTAATACTAATACTAAAATGGGGAACACACAGCTAAAGCGAGAAACACAGACACGAGTGCAACAAAGAACAGAAAGAAAACATGAGCGCTTAAATACACCCACTGGGTAATCGGGGTAAGTGGAAACAGCAAGGAACCAAAGGTGAAACAAATTAAACTAATAACACAAAGAAGCAAAACTAAACACAAAGCACAAGGAACACGGGACTGTCAAAATAAATCAGGAAGTAACTAAACATGCTACACACAGACTTAACACATAGGAGGACCGGCACACAGAGGGAACTTAACAGGGGTCAAGACACAGGGAGACAGATGCAAAGAGACAAAGTAGCACTCAAACACAGAGACACGGGATGACAAGGACAAGGGAAAACAGAATGCAAAGCAATAACCCAGACCACAAACCGAATACAAACTACAACAAACTGAGAACCTAAACAGTGAGAAAAACTAAGAAACACAACCCAAAAATACAACAAAACAGAATGGCACAAAAGGAACTCAAACCACTGGGCCAACGGCACAGGACCATGACATTGCGACTCCCCTTGGGGGGCTGGGGGGGAGGGGGGGAGAGAAGCTGGGTCACAAAGAATGTTATCTCACCCAAAAATATTATCAGATTTCTTTGAATATAAGATCATTTTCTTAAACTTATAAATATTTGTTTTCATCTACATTCTACCACCCTATAGAATGTATAGAACTCCACTACAGCTCTGATGATTCAATAAAATATTTAAATAGTGAAAAATTGGGATCCAAATGTAAATTAAAAACATAATCCAATAATTTGTAAAGCTCATAAATCACAATTTTTATTCACAGCAGAACACAGAAAACACAATGAATGCTAAAGATGAGTAAATGTACCATTTAATGAAAAATAATAATTGATTTTTAATTTGATAAAAAGTACACATCTGAAAAAAGTTAGGACAAGGCTATGTTCACCAATGTGTAGCATCACCTCTTCTTTTAACAAGTTTGTAAGCATATGGGAACTGAGGAGACCAGTTGCTGAGCTTCTGAGAAAAGAATCATAGCTGTTTTTAATGCAGTGCTGTCTGAGGGTCCAAAAATACTGGTCATCCAAAAGCGAAAAAAAATTTTGCGCCGTCCCTTGTGCACAGATTTCTTCTGATTCTCTAAATCTGTTGATTATATCAATCAGAATCAAGATATGTTGTATCATCTGAGAAGGGGTCTCCCTCATCAACAAAGTAAAAATATGAAGGAAAAGACAAATAAGTGAAAATATGAAGGAAAGAGACTGTGTCACCCTCGATATTGTTGACACTACTTATTATCAGCAGATTAGATATGCAACTCTCTCATCTCCGGACAGCTATGGTCAAACAACAACAACAACTAGCTATAAGCTAACATTATGATAGCTTGAGTGTCCTAAAAAATACATTTTCCTTCTGATAGACAGTTTGATTATACTCTGACACTGTATGAGAGTTTATTCACTAAGCCTCAGCGTCCAAAATGCTACATCCACCTCAACAACATTTCCACTAACAGCAGCTAACAGTGCCAAAAGAGCAGCGCTTATCAGGAAAGTTGGTATATTCAAGAACTTCAAGAATTCATTCAGCACATTCAGTCGGGAGTTACTTTGCTATCTGAGTACACTCAGAATAGGCTGAGGGTTTATGAGATAATTTGAGGTTAAAATGTAAAACACCTTAAAATATTTAAGTTCTAATTTATTGCTAGTTGTTGATATTATTCAAACATGTTAAAATATAGAGTGTACAAGAATGTATTTTTCTACACAAACAGTAGTAGAAACACACCAACCGGCCCTGGGCGTTATGGAGTGCAATCTAATTTTGATGTTTTCAATTTCTCTTGTCTGACTACGATAGGAGCCACCATCACTATCATTATGCACTTGAATTGGGAAATGAAAAAAAACAAAAAACAACTCAGTTGTCTGGAATATGCAGTGTACCGATATTTGACAGTGAACGTTTACACACTGTAACTTTAAATCTAGGATCTTTAAAAAATGCTTAACTAATTACTTCTTTTCTTTTCCCATTAGGTGTTGTTTTGTATTTTTTTCTGGCTTTAGTAAAATGATGTAACACTTTGGTGCAAACAGACAGAACAGTAAGCCAAAGCTGGAAGCCAAAATGGCAAATGACTCAACTGCATCTGTGTAGTTTCCAGGGGAACTGATATAAGCAGGAATGAATGCCAGCCATACAGCACAGAAGATCAGCATGCTAAAAGTAATAAACTTGGCCTCATTGAAGTTGCCTGGCAACTTACGTGCCAGAAATGCCAGTACAAAGCAGAGACAGGCCTGTAGACTAATATATCCTAAAACACACCAGAATGCAAGACTAGATCCTACGCTACACTCCAGTATAATCTTTGAGCGTTCATATTTAGTATTTCGGCATGGATATGGACGTGCATTGATAAGCCAGGCAGCACAGATAACTACTTGAACCAGAGTACTGCTGAAAATAATGGCCCTCTGCTGCTTGGGCCCCAGCCACTTCATGATGTTTTCACCTGGACGGGTGGCAGTGAAAGCAGCCAGCACCACCAGTGTCTTTCCCAGGATGCAGGAGATGCAAAGTGAAAATGTAATGCTAAAGGCAGTGTGACGGAGCATGCAGGACCAAAATGTTGGCTCTCCGATGAAAACCAGAGAACAAAGGAAACACAGTGTTAGAGCAAACAAGGTAAAGAAGCTAAGTTCTGAATTATTGACACGGACAATTGCTGTGTTTCTGTGGTAAAAGAACACTGTAAAAACAGCTAAAGTGAGACAAGCACCCACCACAGAGATGACTGTCAGGGCTATACCCAAGGAATCATAGGCCAAAAACTCCACCTTCTTGGGGATACAGATCGTTCTGTCTTTGTTTGACCAGAAGTCCTCAGGACAAAATGTGCAATCAATTGCATCTGAAGGACAGAGAGTCAAAAAGAGAAGTTAATTTAAACATTGAAATATTACCTGATTATATTAAAAAATTGAATTTAATAAGCTATTATTTTTATCACTTGGTTTTAAACTCACTTATCTGATTGCTAATCTTGCCACTGTCACATGGTACACAGTCAAAGCAGCAGACAGGCTCCCCACGACGGACAGCCTTCCGGGACCCTGGAAGACAGCTGGCACTGCATACAGACACCGGCACCTGGAGAGGCCAATGACCATACAAACAAATCGTCAAAGACTATTCTGCTAATTACTTCAGTCAATTATCAAATGCTTCTGTTCAGTTTCAGTGTAAATAAATATCTGGATTTTGTAATGTTGGTTGACATAAAAATGAAGGCGTTACCGTAACCTCTGGAAAACTTTGTTGAATATGTTTCTTTCCTCATATATTTTTTTCAGCTTTTTTAATTTGATCAAAAACATAACCAGGAAGAAATTATATCATATCCAAACTGCCCTGTTCACCTGACTTACCTCCACCTTAACCTACAGAACTTCAACAGGTGATGAAGGTAAAAACACAATGTGAGCAGCTTGCCTCACTCTGATGCCCTGCCCACATAATCATGTCCTCCTGGATCACCAACTCCTCTCCAGCAGGCTTGGTTCCATCAAACAGCCCCACGTTGACAAATTCAATGTTCCCGCTGGTGCCTCTCTGCCAGTTGATAATATCATAATAGGGTACAGAGTCACCCTTCAAATCAAAGTTTACCTCTTCCCCAGCAATGATAAATTTCACTTCCTGCAGGTAGTACTGGAGCTTGAAAAACCATTGCATAACATAAAACACTTGAAACAGACGTTTTTCAAACAAGATTTTAAGTGCTATTTTTGAATGGTAAGACTACTGGACCATACCTGCCAAGGCAGTACATTGTTGCTTTGTGCACACGACTTGTTTTCAAAAGGCCCATTGCCTGGTTGGCACATGAGAAGGTTGTGCAGGGAATGAGCAATTGCATATACAGCCTTATATGCATTATAGGCCACTCTAGGACTCGATGTGTTCAAGTAAGCTGAATGCTGCTCCAACACTGACTCCTGCCCTGAGCAGAATGGCAACTGGGAGGCAGAAGACAGTGAAGGACTACAACCATACAGAGCCTCCCACAGCTCCCGTACCAGAGGATTATTAGGATATATTTGTGGGTTTACATTTTCCAAGTACTTGCTAAGTCTTGTGATATACCCTTTTTTGATGCCAAACCCAATGGTGCCCCCTAGATAAGGGTAATACTCTCTCCTTGTAAAAACAGATGCTGTGACCCAGGCCTCACTAGCCACCCACTGGATTCCAGTGATGTTCTGCTTCATGTAGTCTCTCAAGAAAGGTGTCATTTCCCCCTCAGCTGAAAATACTACCACCACTCTTGCCAAGGAGTTGCGCATTACCTTTATAAAGCAGCACATGGGGAAATGGGAAAGAGTTTGCAAGGAAGACAGAAGGCAAAAAGACATAATTTAAAATCACATTACTCATAATTTACATTTTTAGGATACCATATTATAATCCTGGAAGTAATTCTGTGTTATGTCCCAAAACTGCAAAGGCACATCATGTCTGTCTAGTCCAGTGCTTCTCAAATGGTTGAGTGTGCCTCCTTTTTACTTCATGTTAAGTTCAAGATTTCTCAATAACCCCTGAGCAAAGAATATCTTCTGTAAAGTCAATAAAATAGTAATTGAGAGAAACCTAGACCTAGACCTCGCTCTCCCCAGCCACCTCTTCCAGCTTCCAGGTATTCCCAGGCCAGTGGAGATATAATCTCTCCGATGTGTCCTGCACAGGACATGTCTTCCTGGTAGAACATGTCTGTTGTTGCAATCATGTTATTTCACACTCAGCTTGCTCTTTACCACAACAGACCTGTGCAGCATCTGCATCACTGCAGCTGCAGCCCCAATCCGTTTGTATTAAACTCCTCCACTTGGAACAGCAACTCATCCCTAACCCTAACCTGGAGTGGGCCACCCTTTTCCAATGGAGGACTAATTTTAGGTGCTAATTATCATACCCACAGCTTCACACTTGGGTGACTAGATCAGCCAAATGTGCATGATATAAAAGCATGGCAAATTTTCTTTTCTTATCAAACACCTACATTTAATTCATGATTATAAAATTTACATTTAGCAAACAGGTTATTCTGGCATTAGGTTTTCATAATTACTATTAAATGTAGTTTTGCAATTTGCCCTGATTCTCCGACACATATTTCCAAATAATCATCACTCCTCTTGAATTTTGCTGTAATAGCTTAGTGTTGCATTTTGCAGCTTTGATTCCTGGTTATTACACAGAAACACCCATATATTTGCAGGTAATAAGTCACAGCATTAGGCATGATAGTCATCCAGTTGCCTACAAACAATGAAGAATGCTGGAGACATAGGGCATGATTATTTCCAGCATTTTAATGTGGTAATAGTATCCTATAAAGGTATTACCTCATTATTACAATGTTGCTACCATGAGCCAATATATAACAATTCTAATGCACAGATATTACCATTTTATTACTAGTAGCTACCATTATTTCATGTTGTTAGCAATATATTACTGATTTTGCCTTATAGGCATACACACACATTTGAACAAGGTTTCTCTCTACCTACTTGCATGATCTCCAGTGCCCTCTTTTGATTGTAGAGCAGAGGAATCATTTCTTGATATGCCACACACACGTTGGTGCCCCGTAGTTCTCTCAGTAAGCCTTGTACGGCAAAACGACCATATTCATGGTCCCCTCGCACTACCCCCACCCAAGTCCAGTTAAAGCGTACCAGCAGCTGAGCAATGGCTTTCACCTGGGTTCAACAGGGAAAAACAGGTGCCAACTTGCCAAGTAATTTTTTTCATTTTAATATTATGTCTCTTTTGTATTCTTTTGACTCTGACTGAGTATAACAGTGCAAGAAAATGCCAAAAAGCATATTTTAAATCTTATTACCCTTTTAGTCATTACCTGGAGTGCAGGGCACTTTCAAAACTACAGCACAACATTTTTATTTTGGTTATTAAACTGATTTTACCAAGGCTCAGTGAGAGATGTATAAATATTTAGCATATTTGTTTTGTTCTGCTCTCTCACCTGATAGTCATCATTAGGGATTACTCTGAAGAAGGTAGGGTATTGATTTCTGTCAGTTAAACATGCACATGAAGAAAAGTAACTGATCTGGGTGAAGAAGAAACAGCAAAGTAAAGTAAAACATAAAATTATAATATCATAAATGTTTGAAGGGTTTAGAGAGAAAAAGAGGGACTACTACCATTGGGATTCGGAATGGCTGCAGGATTCTTGACACCACAATGGACTGAGCAGAGCCAGATTCCCCAATTAAAGCAACAAGTGGAGAAGCACCACTACACGTGGGAGCACCATCTTCATTCATCCCATTCAGTACAGCAATAGCGGCCCTCTGGCCAGTCAGTGGATATGCACATGAATCAAAGATTTTGTACCCCAGGGTGTGATTAGGCAAAAGCTCTGGATTCTCATTTATCTCCTCCACTGCCAGCCTCATGGTTTGAGCCCAGCGGAAAGCCCTGGGATCAAATCTGTGATGCAGCAGATACAGACCGAAATACATCACACAAGAATCACAACAAAAGTGAAGGAAAGTGAAATCAGAACAGGTGTTCTGATTCGGTAGTCATATGATTTTAACAAGTAAGGCATCTGAAACTGACATTAACACTAAATTTTATGTATAAATAACTCATATGTTGCGTAATAAAGTCCTTAGACATGTTTGCCAATTCAACAAAATGACTCATCATTCAGCTAGAAAACTGAAAGTTAAATGTTGCATTAAACTCACCCATTGCACTTAACTGGCGGTGGTTTGTAGGTGCAGTTAAGGTCTGGCATTTCCTGGTTATAATGAAGGGGAAAGATCCCTCCAATAATAAAGTCACCCTCAGCCACAAAACCTGGCTGAAAACTGTTCTGAAGAGTGCACACTCCAACTGTAGATGTGCTTGAAGAGACAAAACTAGAAAGTTGGGTGTAAGCTAATGTGAAAAGACCAAGAGAGCAAGGCAAGGGAAGTAAGGTAAGAAGATGCATAGTGCTACACATCCCCAGAAAGACAAGGCAAGTTTTAAAGCACGGTTATATACCTAATCCAAGGTCAGTATGTGACCTTCCCATTACTGTTATATCCAATCCAGAGGCAGAGTGTGTTTTGGTTGGACACCAGCAGCCCCACCTCATTTACTAAAAGCTGTTTAATGACAAACTGACTATTAGAGTTAGAATACTCCTTGGAGAAAATAATTTTTACTTATTTAATATGTTTAGTTACAGTCAGTTTATTAAGACAAAATAAATGCAATCTAATTAAATGTAATATTTTGCTGCCTTTTTTGAGAGGTTGATTTTAGTAATTAGTAATTAGTAAAGTGCATTATGATCAAGTGCTTTGAGTAATAGCTTTATTTCCATCTGGTACTGTAACACAGTTCACCGTGACATCCACAAATGCAGGTTAAAGCTCTGTCATGGAAAGGAGAAGCCATATATGAGCATGATCCATGATCCTGAAGCTAATTTAAACTGGACTGAGGAAACCTATAAGACTTTTAAAATCTTTGAATGGGAAATAAAGGATGCTGTGTACTTTGGACTAAAGAAGAACCCTCCGACTTGTTATCAGTAGGCAGTTCAAAAGTCTGCTTCTCTGAAACTGTGGGGTTGCAACTAGCAGCATGCACATCTGGAAAGGCACCATTAATGCTGAAAGATACATACAGGTTTTTGAGCAATAATGTATCGACCCAGATGGCCGTCCACAACTTTCCCCAAATCAAAACATTTTATCATGAAATGAAAAATATGGCAGAAAGACCCAGGACAGTTATAATTCCATATAAAACAAGCATGAGACAATAGCCTTCTCCCAAAAGTTCACCACTGGTCTCCTCAGATCCTCAATGAGGGAAGGCTACAAACCGGTAAAAATGGCCCTGTCCCATTGCTTTAATTTTTATTTTTTTAGATGTGCTGCTACCATCAGATTCATATATATAATCAGTTAAGGGTTAAGAGCACTAATTTCAACAACTGGGGGGATGGCTACAAAATATACAGCTGTCACCCAATAGCAGAACATTAGCTGTTACCTTGGATGATGTCACTATGTGAGCAGTCCCCTCAGATTCACGTTTGCTGCAGTATATAAATCAGCTGTGTCTGGAAGTGTCACACTTCTTGTTTTTTTTATTTTAAGTGTATGTAGTTAAAGTTTTAGAGCTTTCCTTCAAACCTGGGTTAGCCATGGCTTTGCTGGCTGCAAGGTTTCTGGCATTTCTTTACCTTATGGGGCACAAACGTGGCTCAGATGCTGTTTTGGATAACTGTGTTTTCTTGGGAGAAGAGAATAAAAACAGCCTTTACATGGATGGAGATGTGGTTATAGGGGGTTTATTTCCTTTACATTACAGCCCTGTGATTTCTCTTCCAACATATCAAGAAAAACCAACAGCTAATATGTATAAGTAGTAAGTTATTATTGTTTACAGTATATTTATGCAGATATATATATATATGTGTGTGTGTATGTGTGTCGATTGTGTGATGAATTTTTTACGCACTTCTGTATAGTTTCAGCTCTCGTGCCTTGCGGTGGATGAGGACCATGACTTTTGCAGTAAATGAAATTAATGACCGCGTTGATATTCTGCCAAACCTCAAGCTCGGTTTTCACATCCATGACAGCTGCGATGACGTACCTGTGTCTCTGAAAGCATCTTTGTTGTTGGTGAACGGGCAGCCAGAGAGCGGCTTCGGCGCTGAGAGCATGTACAGCGACAAAACTGTAAAAAACAATCGCTCGACTTTAGGCTGCGACGCCGTCCACAGAACTGTGTCTTCAGTAATCATAGGAGATGCTGGTTCAGGAGTGTCTATGGCACTGCTAAGAAGTCTGGGTTCTTTCCATATCCCCCTGGTGAGACGTGTGTATGCAAAATTATTGCTGCTCTGTGAAAACAGATTTTTTTAAAGCCCTAAATATAACACTGCTTTGTCTTTAAATGTACCTGTATCATGCTTGCAGTGTAATTAGATTTTTGTAAATTTATGAAACCATACAAATGCAAAAACTGTCAGCAGGTTTTTTTTTTTTAACTGAGTCATCTTTAAATAAACTTCCAACTTTCACTTTCTGCATTTTGTGAAAAATCGATATGTTTGTGAGGGCAGTGGTATTAAGTTGTTCCACAGCACTTTCAGCAAGTTGTCATGTAAATGGTTAACTAACATTTGCTGTAAATCTAGGTGAGCTATTTTGCATCCTGCAGCTGTTTGAGTAACCAGAGGGAGTTCCCCACCTTCATGCGCACCATGCCCAGTGACACCTTCCAGATTAGAGCCCTGGCTCGACTGGTTAGCTATTTTGGCTGGACCTGGGTGGGAGTGATTGGCGTGGAATCTGATTATGCCCACTTTGCCATCCAGCTCTTCCTTCAGGAGTCAATGCACTATGGTGTGTGTGCTGCCTACACACATTTCTACCCTGTAGTGCTCAGTCAGCAGGCTCTGGATGACCTACTGGATGTCATTCAGGTAAATCTGCATCTATGTGATCTAAAATGGGAAATTTTTCCATAATTTTAGCAGTTGGTATCATTTGTTAAAATTAATGCATTTGCAGAACTAATCTTAGAATTCTTTTTATCTTTTGATGCCTCAAACATTTTCTAAAAAATAAAATAAAATCTAAAAATCATTGAATATTAATAACTATATCTATATTTTCATTTTTTAGATGGCCTCTTCAAAAGTCATCATTAACTTTTCTGGTGAGTCAGAGATGCAGAGTGTCCTGAGAGAGATCCATCGTCGGAACATAACCGGCCTGCAGTGGATTGCCAGTGAGGCGTGGGCTACCGCCAGGTCACTCTGGGAGAAGTTTGGAGATCTCCTGATGGGAACATTAGGATTTGCAATCCGGAGAGCCGCCACAATTCCTGGGCTCAAGCAACATCTCACCAGTCTCACACCATCCTCTATTCATAAATCAGGTTTTTTGGCAGAATTTTGGGAAGAGACTTTTAACTGTCGACTGAATGGGTCAGTGAACAGCCACTCTCATGACACTGACAGTTACTTTGACAGACTTCCATGTAAGGGGACCGAAGATTTAAATGATGTTTACTCTCCTTACTCTGATGTGACACAGCTAAGAGTGTCATATAATGTCTACAAGGCTGTGTATCTAGTGGCACATGCCTTGCAAGATTTGAGTGATTGCAAACCAGGATTCGGGCCTTTCTTTAATTTCAGTTGTGCAGACCCCAAGAATTTTAAACCTTGGGAGGTGAGCTGAATTGTAGGTTAAAAATGATCTTAAAGTAAAACATCAAAATCAAATGTCCCATATTTTGTCTTAAAATAACTTTTTTCTCTTCTTTTCCTTCAGCTCATTTACTATATGAAACGTGCTAATTTCTCAGCATTGGGGGAGAACGTCCACTTTGATCAAAATGGTGACCCCATTGCTTATTATGATCTCATGAACTGGCAGAGGGGGCTTGATGGCTCTCTTAATTTGGTGAAAGTAGGTTTCTATGATGCCTCATTGCCTGCTGGGCACAGCCTAGTTATTAATGACTCCGTGATCCAGTGGCCTCTGAGGATGAAGGTGTGTTCTCTGCAAACAGGACTGAGACCGTGTTCACCTCTCAGACTCTTGTATGCACTGTTGATCAAAATATTGACTAATTTGTGCCTATTAGTGTGCAGTATGTTTTGTTGCTAAAACTAGAACCACCCTTTGACCTCGTGGCATTTAAAAAAATCATTTAACCTTGTGAGGTCTAGGGAATAATTGGCAATTTTTGAGAACTTTAGATTTTACATTTATATTTCCCCTTAGAAACTGATGAACTTGCCTTATTTGATATCTTCATTTTACTACAACCTTACTTGCTGTGCAGTTATTTATTAACTGTTTTCATTCTGCCATACTCTATCAACACAATGGACCTAAAATCACACAAAAAATTAAAATCTGAGTAGAAAAAGGTTGATTTTTTTTAGTGTGAAAACCACAAACATGTTTAGTAAACAGTTTTTATCATTATCTCTATGTATGATTACTATATAAATATATGAGGGACTGTGATAAAAGATAAATAATTGGGTTTTAGTGTGTAAATCTACTTTGCATTTTTTTTATCCATTTAAATAAAAAATTTTAAGTTCTTTACACATCCAATATTAGTCTGTATAGTTTCTTAGTAACTAAACTCCCTATCAGGCTATCCGGTCTGTGTGCAGTGACAGCTGTCCACCAGGTACTCGCATTGCCAGACGAAAGGGGGAACCTATCTGCTGTTATGACTGCGTCCCCTGCACTGAGGGAGAAGTTAGCAATAAGACTGGTATGTTTTGCCTTTGGCCTCTTATTTCTTTTTATATAAATATATGACATGATTGTATTTATATAACTAAAAAAGCCATCTTCTCTCTTCATCACCAGATTCGTTAGAATGCTCACGTTGTTCAGCAGACACATGGTCCAATAAAGCCAGGAATGTCTGTATCCCAAGGTCTACCGAATACTTGTCTTACCATGAATTTATGGGTATTCTATTGTGCATTGCATCAGTTCTTGGAGCCTGTACTTCCCTTTTCATCATCACAATATTCATCTCATATAAAGACACACCACTCGTTAGGGCCAACAACATGGAACTGAGCTTTCTCCTCTTGGTGTTCCTTGCCATTTGTTTCCTTGTTGGCCTTCTGTTTATTGGTGAGCCTTCAGACTGGCTTTGCCGTATTAGGTATCCAGCATTTGGAATCAGTTTCGCTCTTTGTATATCATGCCTCCTGGCCAAGACAGCGGTAGTTCTAATGGCTTTTAGATCCACACTGCCAAGAAGTAATGTTATGAAGTGGTTTGGATCGAACCAGCAGAGAGCAAGCGTGCTTTTAGGAACAGCCATCCAGGTAGAAATCTGTCCTCGTTTGCCATCAATGTCTTCTCATTATGATGTTTGAAAGTTAACATTCTCCTCTGTTTTTATTCTATTTTCACAGGTGATCATCTGCTTGATTTGGCTGCTCAATAACCCACCTCATGCCAAAAATAATACAGATTACCATGGTGCTACCATCATCAAGGAGTGTGTTACTGGTTCAGAGGTTGGCTTCTGGTGTGTCCTTGGATACATCGGCATTCTGGCCTGTGTGTGCCTCCTTATGGCTTTTTTAGCTCGCAAGCTACCTGATAATTTCAATGAAGCGAAGTTCATTACATTCAGCATGTTAATATTTTTTGCCGTGTGGGTTACTTTTATCCCAGTCTACATGAGCACAGCTGGAAAATACACTGTAGCAGTCCACATTTTTGCTATTTTAGCTTCAGCTTTTGCACTTCTTTTTTGCATTTTTGTTCCAAAGTGCTATATTATATTGCTGAAACCAGAAAATAACTGCAGGAAAAAAATTATGCAAAGGTGAATATAAAAATGAATTGTGAAAAAATATAAAAATATCATAAATACCAAAGGAATTTTAAGGGCATAAGCCTATAATTTTGTTGCTCATTATGGAAATAAAAGAAATAAAAATCCTGCTTTTCTGCCTAATGTGGACAACATGTCATAATTATACAGCCTACAGTTACTGACCTGTAAACATCTCCTTTTCTGCCAAATTAATGTATAAGAGGATACATGCTTGCTGTAACATCTCTTCAATATCAAGTGACATTGTATATTAAATTGTGTATATATATAGTTCCCTTTCCATCTCATATTATTTCTAAATGAAACAATATGTAAAGACCAGATCTTTAATTTAACTTCATAGTTTTGTCTGTGTCACTTTGAATAACTCTGTTCAGTTAAGTAGTATTACTTATAGTAAATTATAATGTAAGAGTTTCAGTAGCGCTTTTTATTACAGCTCAGTAATAATGTGGTAACAGTACAAAAGTTATATTTACCATCTGTACCCCATAGTGACAACATCTGGCCACCTTACATTTCATCTGTGGCTGGCCAGCATGTTTCTATTGTTTGTGTGTAAAAATGTTTTGGAACATACTTTTAACATATTTTAATAAACTTGTAATTTTACTACCATCTCTGTGACACTAGCTTAACCTGAAGGGAATTGGGTGCTGTAAAGTAAGGACGGAGACACCGTCTGCCATACTCCGGATGCCTTTAATGTGTACATTGCAAAATTAAGCTTCATTCACAACAATATGAAATGGCCAAATGTAAGTAATACAATACTAAGAGAAATAAATCACATCCTACAATATCAACACTTAGCAAAAAAAAAACAAAAAAAAAAACAGGAATAAGAACTGCACATGAGACATTTAAATTTTTTCCCCCTTTGGAATCACATCAAATGTTCAGGTCAACATTTATCTATTATCTGTAGGCTGTCACTGTTTACCTCATAATGTTTGGAGGTCCACAACTATTTACTCTGGAGGAGACTGTAAAACTTTGAAAGGAATCAGATGAGCTGATGTATCAGTGTAGCTCACTTCTGGCCAATGACAGCGATGCTGAGCTGAGATGTGGAGGATTTTCATAACTTTTCGGTCTTCTATATTATAACTATTGAATTGTCTTACTTACCTAAAAGTAAGAATGTAAATGTTTTATTTAAAGTTGTGGCTTATTACCAGGAAACATGTGTGGTCGGTTATGTGTAATAGCAAGGAATCAGGGGTGCAAAATGGAAAACTGTCTGCTTCTAGCTGATTTCATATTAATAAACTAGTTGAACAAACTTCAAGGGAAGTGATGATTGCCTGGAAATATGCTGTAGTTTCTCTGTATTACCAAAACAGCCCAAGTCTAATTCCATTTTAATAACCACTTTTGATACGAGATAATTATGTATGTATATTTACATATTATGGCTTTCAACTACAATTAAATGTTATGATTAATCTACCTTTCACCTTAAAGTGTTTAAACTCCACTGTTTAAAGTTTGTAAGCAATCAAATAAAATGACATGGTTATATGCTTACGGTATGAAAGCTGTGTGTGTGTGGCAATATAATTGTAGTTCTTTTTAAATTTATATTCATATTCATATTGAAGCAAGTCCCCAATGAAGTACTTTAAGTTCTTATAACTTTTTTCCATAATCAACAGCAACACTTAAAAATGTCAAAATATCACAATTGATTTTACACATAATTTTTAAACATGTGGAACATTGAACACAAAATGCTGAATTAAATGAAAATGAACAAATTCTACTTTTTTTTCTTAAAATATAATCCCGTGGCATGTCTCTTGGTATTTTTTTCTGGCTTAATCAATATTATGTAACATTTAGGTGAAAGAATGCTAATTAATAAACCAAATGCTGAAGACAAAATTGCAAATATTTCCACTGCTACAGTAAACTTTCCAGGAGAGCTGATGTATGCTGGGATGAAGGTAATCCACACAGCACAGAATATCAGCATGCTGAATGTGATCAATTTGGCTTCATTGAAGTTATCTGGCAGTTTTCTTGCCATAAATGCCAGGACCAAACATATTATTGCAAGGATCCCTATGTATCCTAACACTGCATAAAAAGCAACCTCAGAGCCTGTGTTGCATTCCAAAACAATCATCTTAGACCTGTATGTGATCAACATATCTGGGTAAGGTGGTTTTAATGTCAGCCACAATACACATATTACTATTTGAATCAAAGTGCAGGAGAAAATTATGATTCTTTGCTGTGCATGACCAAACTTTGCAGCAGTTCTGCTGCCAGGAAATGTGGCTTTGAAAGCTGTAACAACAACAATGGTTTTTCCCAAGATACAGGAAATGCAAAGTGCAAATGTCACACCAAAGGTGGTGTGGCGCAGCATGCATGTCCAGACTGTGGGTCTACCAAGGAAAGTGAGAGGGCAGAGAAAACACAGAAAAAGGGAAAACAATAAGAAACAACTCAGCTCAAAGTTGCTGGCTTTTATCACAGGAGTTTCTCTGTAGTGGATAAAAAGCACCATTGTGGCCAGGGAGAGTGAGGCCCCAAACAGGGATACAACTGTCAGAGCTATTCCCATGGGCTCGTGATAATTCAGGAACTCAATTTTTTTAGGAATGCACTCATCTTTTCTGTCATTGGACCAGGACTCCTGTGGACAAGGTGTGCAGTCTGCTGCACCTGTTGAGGAATAACAATAAGAGTGAGTGATAGACATGGCACAGAAAAAAAACTTGAAACCTACACAAAAGATGAATATCCATCCATCCATCCATCCATCCATCCATCCATCCATCCATCCATCCATCCATCCATCCATCCATCCA
>VOQJ01029974.1:0-23833 GCA_015052665.1 Apistogramma diplotaenia
GGGAGTGGAGAAGAGAGAAGAAAAATTGATATACAGTGCACGAGAGTACAGGGTGTTGTGTGTGTGTGTGTGTGTGTGTGTGTGTGTGTGTGTGTGTGTGTGTGTGTGTGTGTGTGTGTCAATGGGATGGGCTAAGGACTGGTTCGAGGGAGGTGGAAAGATACTCAGCATCGATGAAGTGAAAGGTGAATTGTATATAATAAAGGGCGGGTGCAAGCAGCGGATCAATAACCGAGAGAGCAGGCGGGCTAACAGACAGAATAAAACACAGAACAGCTGTGGTGGACTTGGAAGAGCAACAGTCATAGCCAGCATGCGCGCTCTGGTGCTTTTGCCTCTGCTCCTGTGCGCAGCGGTGTGTGTGGACCAGGTGAGAGCAGAAGTGAAGGCAGTGAAGCTGTGCGGGCGGGAGTTCCTCAGGGCCGTCGTCTACACCTGCGGCGGCTCCCGCTGGAGGAGATTCTTCAGTGAGCCGGAAATGGATGGTGAGAAAAGTCTGCTTTAACTATTCTCCACAGCAGGGGGCCACGCGCAATCATAATTTCTTTCTGCAAAAGAAGGAAATCATGGTTCAGAATTCGTTTTATCACAGATAGAAGAAAGAATGATGCAGAAGAAAATAAAAGACATTTCACTTTCATTTTTATTATTTAAGTTGTAGTGGGCAAGAAAAAAATAGAAATATACACGTATGTGTTATGTGCAGGTGTACTGTAGTCCAGACAGGTGCTGCCCCACGCAATCACGTGCCATCTGCTGTTTTATTAAGTCAGAGGAGGCAGCGTGTTATTGATTAAACGCTGGAGCTGGTGGCTCCCTGGGCAGCTTCTCTATATACCACACAAATTAGCTCAGTTAGCATATCAGTCGTGCTGATTAGGAAGTGTGAAATGACACTGTAGAAGACAAATGACACTCAGTTCATCCGCAGTCATTTAGAGCTTCCTTATTTAAAGGAATCATGGACACATACAGGAGTCATCAGAAACTAATTCTTCATTAACTGGGCTTGTGGGGGGAAAAAAACACAGCTGGAAAATAATGGGATCAAATTTACTGCTAGTGAAGACATTTGCTGGAAGTCACATTAACGGTGGGGTAATATTTCCCACACGGTTACAATCAGATTGCACAGGTAAAGCTGCCCATTTAGACACAGATGTTTGCAGAGGAGTGTCCTTGTGAAGTTATAGGGTTTAATTATTAAAAGTCAACTATTTTTTTCTTTCATATTTCGTGTTTACTGGTGTGTTTTGTTGTTCCAGGTCTGTCCACAGGGGGGCAGAGCAGCTTGGAGAGCTTCAGCAGTCCGGGCTCCGAGCTGGCTAAACGGGACATTAATAACATCCTGACCATCATGTGCTGTGAGGTGGGCTGCAGGAAGACGGACCTCAGCCACCTCTGCTGAGGACGAGCCGCTCGCTTTTATTCTCATCCTTTAAGTGACCAAAATGACTGTGTTCCCCACAAGTCTCACCTTCTAAGAACCAAATCTGACTCATGTGTTGAACTGTTATGATCTCTGTGCAGCTGTTTGAAGTCTGTGGATGTGAATCTGGATGAGCATCTTTGAACATGTTCCTGAACGTGAGCTGTACATGTGCAACCATAAATAAATATTATATATAATACAAAAATGAGAAGTCATTTATTAGAAGTTGCATAACCGAATGAGCTTCCACTCAGATTTAGAAAGTAAGAAAGAACTCTCAGCCAATCAGTTTGAATTTCACTCCATAGTTTTACTATTATACTGTCAATATTTACAATATTAACTGTCTGAGCATGTGTAGTACACAAACTAGCTAAGCCTGATGGGTAGAATGAAATTGTATTTTGCATGTGTAAACCAAAACATAAAAATTTAAGCTTTTAATTAAGTGCACATGTTCAACTGCTCATTAATGCAAATCTCTAATCATAGCAGCAATGCAACACATTTACTGTAGGTATGTAGATGTGGTCAAGACGACCTGCTGAAGTCCAAACAGCATCAGAATGGAGGACATGATTTAGGTGGCATAGTTGTACAGTACTTCTGGGTATTTCAGAAACTGCTGATCTACTGGGATAATCCCACACAACCGTCTCTAGAGTTTAATGAGGATTTGAAAAAGAAAATATCCAGCAGCAGTTCACTGCTACACATTTCTACCCACCTTGGTCTTAACAACTTGTTGCAACTTAGGTATCCAGAAGAGCATCTCTGAACACAACATGTTGAACCTTAAAGCAGGAGGGCTCCACGGGCTTGCCAGGGTTGGACAATGGAAGACTGGAAAACATTGCCTGGTCTGATTTCTGCTGCATCATTGTGATGGTGAGATCACAGTTTGGTGTAAACACCCTGCAAAGCCTGTATCGATAATTCAGGCTGCTGAGTATTGTTGCTTACCGTGCCCATCCCTTTGAACACTGCACTGATCCACCAATAAATTTTGTCTGTTTCCAGCAGGACACAATGTGACAAAGCTCAAATCATCTCAAACTGGTTTATTGAACGTGACAGTAAATTCACTGCACTCAAGCAACATCCAGTCAAGAGATCTCAGTCCACTGCCCTGAGATTTGGTAGATTCACAAGGATGTGAGGCTGATAAATCGGCAGTAACTGACTCACTTCAAATCAGTTTCATTTATACACCAGTCAGCTAAAAGGTGCTTTATAGACTCTACATAACAGAAAAAGCACCAATAATCTGATAATCCCATATGGGCAAGAACTCTGACAGTGGGACAGAAAAACACCCTTTTAATGGGAAGAAACCTCAGGCAGAAGCATGCTCAGGAAGGCTCATCTGCTGCAACTGACTCGGGGTGAAGGGAGGGAGATGAGCCATCGTGTTAGTACAGACATCTGAGGAATGTTTCCGGCACCAAGCTGAAGCTCTGAATGCAAAGGAGGTCCTACCTGAAAATAAGGTGCACCTAATAAAGTGGCTAATCGAAATATGCATGCAATGTCTTGTAACACTTTTGTGACATTTTGCAGATCCTGAAAACTCTGAACTTCACTCAATGAAAGTCAGGGTCAAAGTATCCAGTAACATTTCTAAGGCACCCCCACCCACCCCCTCAACAACCACACAGTATTACACAACAGAAAGAAAACAGGAAGCAAACATCCAGTTATAACTTTTTATTGGTTTTGGAAAGAAGCAAACT
The DNA here is from genome assembly GCA_015052665.1 of Apistogramma diplotaenia. NCBI lineage: Eukaryota > Metazoa > Chordata > Actinopteri > Cichliformes > Cichlidae > Apistogramma > Apistogramma diplotaenia. The sequence continues at coordinate 3,166 of VOQJ01029974.1, forward strand.
AAAGTTCTCAGATGATCTTAGCATTGTTATGTACTGTACAAACAGCTTTCACATGTGTTTGAGGTTAATGGTAAAGAACCAAAAAGCATTCTTGCTTATAGCACACATAAACACACTCCTTGCTCTCATCTCAACATCAACACATGGTAACTGACACTCAGCACAACATGTCATTTCAGTACTATCAACACAGAAGCTCCACCTTTTTACTGCATGCTCTGCGTGCAATAATACCAATTCACCACAAAGATGAAGCTCTTGAAAGACGTGTTTTGTTCCACTTACTGAAAAGTTCAAACAGTATTTTACCAATTAGCAGAGTGAGTTTTGTGTTGCTTTAAAAACTGAAAGCCACGTAATGATTAGTGTAGGGCTAATTCTAAACTGATGTATGGTGGGTCTCTGTGGATAATGCTGTAGTGACTGTTGCACCGATACCTTCCAGATTCATTAAAAACGTAACAATATTTTCTCAGGCATGCAGTCATCCATTTAGCTAGATGAAAGACCGACATGACTGAAAGAAAAAGTTACCAAGCAACAGTTTCACCAAGAACTAAATGGCACCAATCATCCATCATCCCTTATACCAACAAAATGAAACTGCTCTGTTCCCTCAGTCTGGGTCTGCACAAATAAAAATAAAAATGAACACTCATTTTAACTGCAAAGCCCAGATCTGAACTAACTACATATTTTAAAACTACAGTACATCCAATCAAAGTACTTCATTGCTGAATAGGAGTACTGATGTCTCGTTAGAGTCCTAAGTCAGCTTATAATGCTTGTACGACGCCGCTGAAAGGACCATGATTGGTTACATTTAGCAGAATGCCAACATAGTACAGTACAGAGGTTTTTCGGCTACACTTCACACTCATCTTTTGTTCTTCATGTCGAGTATCAGAGCATTTAGGAAGTTCAACATTATCAGCACAGTGTTTTTTCACATTAAACAACTTTTTTTTTTCATTTTTATCCATTTTAAAAATATTCAGCTTATTCTCTTTAACAGAGGACTGACTGTCCGGGGTACACACACATAAAATACAAAAAAAGAAAAAGAAAAAAAGAAAGCATTTTGGTTGACTTAACCTTGCTCCACAACCTCATTTAAATCATGTCATCTCACAGAGACCATTACAATTATGCAAAATAAAGCCATGGATTCAAACACTGACTGGATGACTGGGATTTGCTCTTGATATGAGGGTATGATATGAGGGACTTCAGGTACCAGTGAGGTGAATGGAAACGGGAAGGAAGGTTTACTCGTGATCCGCAGTCAAACTGAAGGTAGATGAAAGAACCGAGAATGCCAGCTGATCAATGTTTCCATTTTGTTAGGTCTGAATTTAGGAAATGAGCTGGTCCCAGTAAACAATTCCTGTTCCAATACTAGTACCGTGGTCACTAAACTTCATCTCTGCGGTTGCTTCTATTGTCATTGTCTTACTTGAAGGATGAGTTTGACATTTTTGGGCAAAAACAAAAAGAAAAAAAAAAGAAAAAGAAAAACATTCACTTTCTTGTCAAGAGTTAACCTTGAGCGTGAAGCCAGGAGACACATCGGTTAGCTTAGCAGAAAAACCAAAAGTGGAGAGAAATGGTTAACCTAGCTTTGCCAAAACCTGAAGGAGGCTGAAGAGTCTACAATCTGATGATAGCGCCTCTCGGAGGCTGCACTGTGGCACAGCAATGTGTTGAGCTAAATGTTAACACAATAATGAGTTGAACACATGTTCACCACATTATCGCTTGTTATTTAGCATATTAGCCCGCTAAAAACTGGCTCACCAGAACAAGTAGAAATGAGACTAATGGAAATGCATTTTATAAACCAATTCTGACCTGCTGGTGGCGCCAGATTAAATGACAGGGTGTTACTAAAGTAAGTGGATTTAAAAATGGTGGCTTGAACATCATTAGCATCTACAGAACCACACAGGCAACTCTCAAGCTAAATGTAACTTTTTAATAACCAATACACAAGGTATTGTTACACCTTTGTATTATCAAAGAAACATGACACAGCAGTTTAATCAGTGAGCTTTAGATGTGTTGCCACAGACAGGCTAGCCCTTCCCTGTCTTTCTGGTATGCTAACAGTTTCCCGGCAGATGCAGCACAAATGTCAATCATTTCATCACACACATCTTCCAAAATGTCAAACTTATTCTTCAAAGTGTGAACCTTGGCCATGTAATAGCTAGCTCTACATTAACACTGCTTTCACAAAGCAATACACAGAAACCAGAAAGATATTTATCTTTTTCTTTAAATTACCCCTCCCCCACCCATATATAGCTCAATTATTTTGTTGCACTTGAGTTAAAAAATTATATCTGAAATAAATTCAAAAATTAGACCTTATACTGTACACAGGTTACCCAACTACACATAACAAAAAAGGGAGAGAATTCAAATATTTATACCTTTAAGGGTTCGTGTGATACCATTCAAACTCTATTCATATACAGAATCACATGTTTTATACAACAAGTCATTGTCATCAATAAATAAAAATATAATGCTGTCATGTACTCTGCAGTCTAACACTGCTGTCCTGGGAACAACAGGAAGGCTATCTGACAATACGAGGAAAACACCAAACGCCCTTTAAGATCTACATTATTGACTTAAAATGACAACTTTGTACATTTCTTTTGTTCTGACGCAAAAACATATTTCCTTATTTTACCAGTGAACTGACTCATCATTGCAGCTGCCTAACGTGCATACAACCTCCCCGAATAAACGAGCACGTGTGCGCCTGTATCAGAGAACTAAAATATTGGTTTGACTGGCAAACTGGTGTATTTAGAAAGATGTCATACGACCCTGTATACCAGTAAGTGACGCTTGAAAATCTAGTTTTATATAGCTCACACACAAGCACCAAGAGGAAATACCCACTTATATTTGTCACAGCTGATGGCTGATGTGTGAAGCAGTTACTTGGATCAGTGTAAATCAGTGAGCATTGCGCTCACACTCTTATCCCAGACTGAGAGCTGGGCTGTATATCGCCAATTTGTTTTTATTATGTTGAGCTAATGATGATCTATACCTTACTAAGTACTAATCCTCAGCTTTGCTTCCTCTCATCCCAGTCTAACTTTGATTGTGTCTGAGTTTTATGTAAATGTCTGACCACTATGACTTTATTCAAATATATATTTTTTATGGCCAAACATTTTCTGGACTGAGGGCAACAAACATCCGCATCCAGGTACAATCTGTTCCTTCTAATTCTTTGGTCAGGCAGCTGCAGCGAAAAACTTCAAAAACACTACGACACATTGACCAGAGGAGGATGGAGACAGAGGCACAGACTTCAGAGGGGGAAGAACCCATGTGTTTAACTGCAGCAATACAGATGTTATGAAATGAATACAAATACAATAATTACATGACCTATAACAGTTCCACAATGCATTATGCAAGTTATACAATACTGCTGGGCAGGCTGCAGACCTGTTGTGTGGGTTCAGAAAAGGATGATGGAGAGTCTGTCTGTCCTCTGTGTCAACCTCAGTCCACTGCAGTCAGCTTGTTCAGTGAGGCTCTCGATAAAATGGGTCAGTTATCAGCCAGGTATTTTCCTGAAAGACAACAATAAAATGCATCACTCATATTAATAATAATAATGTAATTCTATCATTCTCACATAGCCTTTGAAAACCTTAAATAATATAAAGATACCTGTGCTATGAAAACTATGACATGTTGGCTGCTTAATGCTGAGAAACAAACCACAGCTTAACAAAAAAATTATAATAATGAAGAAAAAACCTACAAAGAAGAAAAAAAATTACAAACATCAGATTTATTAGAAAAGCTGGCAAAGCTTCCATGTGGCAGTAATTATTAACACTTTTACTTGGAAAACCCCTTTAACTTGCTGCACCAACCTGCGGCGAACCTCTTCTTGATGAGCGAGAAGCGGTACCCCGGCCCAGCCAGCTCAATGTCACAGCCTGACAGGGTGCTGCCCTCACTGGTAAACTGCACCACCAGTGGAGCTGGTTTGCTTGGACCTTCTGTTAGTTGGAAGCGTGCTAACAACGACCCCACACCTGAGGAAGGGGAGTGAATTTAGAAAAACACAAAGATGAGACCAAGTCCAAAAATTCATGTATTTAGAAAGGCAGAGCAAAACAAAAGGAAAAATGTAGGCAGCACCTCTAGACGGCTGCAGATGCTATTATATTTACTCATCTACTTAGAGCACGAACAAGCTATTTTATCAGTGCCTGTTTGCTGAGTGTAGCTTTGAAGTTTCTATAAGATTCATCACAAGAACAAGTAAGAGAACATTTACAAGTCATCCAGGTCTAAAGAAGCTGTGTTAAACTGATCAGAGAGTCTGTCCTATCTTACAGAGAACTCATAATCTATTTTAGTGTCCCTGTCCTGGAGATCAGGTGACCTGTGGAAGCGTCCTGCCCTGTATTACATCAGACAGGCCAATAAATTATAGTGTGTGTCTTATGATGTCAGGTTGTGATGTCTGTAGCACAAATCAAACTAGTCTTGATCAGTAGAAATTATGTGTAAATACTCCACTACAAATCCTACAGTGGGCACTAATTTATTTTATCCCAATAAAAGAATAAAAGCTCACTGTAGACATCATGAGTTTGGCTGAAGTAACTGTACTGCTGATGTCAGACAGAAGGGGGCACTGTTTACTGCAGGCAGAGCTTTTTGTAATGGGCATCATGCAGTTTATCTCCATCTTCTTATCCTTATCTGTGGTTGCTCCAGTTACCATTTCTAGCATTTGTTTACCAGCCATATACAGGTCCTCCCAATATTTATATTATTAACATTTTTTTAAAGTAATTATTAAAAAGCAGCACCTCCATTTTCAGATTTCTGTGAGATATCAGGTATCTTCCACAGGATTCGTTGCTGCTCTGCATTCCTGCCAGGATTTAAAAATAAGAACATAATCAGTGAAAGCATATAACATAGCCTTCAATAGCCTGTTCACCTGCTTACAACTTATTTTCCTCCATGTTAAAACGTGACAGTAAATAAATACAAATAATTCCCAAATATACATTTTCAAATCATATTTTATCTCCAGTCCTGTTTAACAGTGGGCAAGAGCTGCGTTAAAACAAGTAACATTTAGAGCAGTAAATGCACCAAACCTTCCATTAGCTCCTCAAACTGTTTAGCTGTGTAGCTTTATAGTCTGTAAAAGCATTTCTAGAAAGACTGTACCATGAAGCAGGAGGTAAGACAGCCTGAAGTTTTGAAACACCTCCATCAACAGGGACGAGAAACTGCACATTATTAAGGGCCATCGGCGTCGACATGGCCTCCCCGTTGTATTTGTAGTCTATCCTCAGGTCAGTGCTGGTGGGCTCACACCTCCAGCTCACTGCCAGGTTCAGAGGAGTTGACTGGAGACCCTGTGCCGATACCTGACCAGAGACAGACACGTGTTCATTAATGGTTTGTTAAGCGCCTACTGTGATTTAAACACCCTCAACACAACATGTTCAGTGGGTTTGGTAATCGAGCTGAATATCCTTACAGTGAAACAGGACAATATGTGGGACTGAAGTTACTTTCAAAATCCCAGGTTACCTGATACTTGAGCATGTCCACATTGTAGTATGTTGCTTGTGGTTTCTGCTCTGCCACCTTCTTTAAATGGGATATCAGGTTTGGCATATTCACCCAGAAGTCCTTGGTATCAGCCTTGGCTGGCCTGGTGGTGTCGCTGGTAGGGGAAGCACATTGAAAAACCCAATCAAAATACAGAGGTTTCACACGACTGTGGTGATTTTCTGTTGAGCTGAGTATAAACAGCAGCATGCCCGTATGGAAGAACTGTTCAATGAGGAAAACAAACTTTTTGAGGCGGAAGATATGACTTTGCAAGTTTGAGTTTCACAAAGTCAGGGTGACCCAGCAATGATCGAGCTCTGGTTGGTATTTGTTAGGTCACACTGACTTTACAGTTACTCAGAAAATAGGAAAAAACATTTTTTGAGCTTCTTTTCTAAATGGAAACAAAGAGGAGGAAGTTTATTCTACTGCGAAGTAAGAAACATGATTTAATGCTATAGGTTTGTAACAAGTGAACAACTCTACTCCTCTTCAGTGGTCATAGTTTAAAGACACTGAATAAACCACAGGGGGCCAGTTCACTAACAGCTTAACCAGCATATATCCACACTGCAAACACAGAAACATACACAGCATGACATCTAAAGTTCACTCTTTACTACCTTTTATGGTCGCTTTTACCATGTTAATGCATTCTCAGGCTGTTTTACACTCTGTAACAAGTGCTGCACATAAATCCAGTCTGCTCTGTCATCTTACATAATAAGGTGACTTACACAATAAAGGGTGACTTCAGAGGACCTTGCTGCAAAGTCGTATTAAAACATATAATGTCAAGTGTAGCATGCTCTGAACTGTGGCACATGCTCATTAAGTGAAATTAAGGTCATTAACATATACAATTTGCAGTAGGTACACACATTCGATTTGGTTTGAATTAAGCTTAGTTAAATGAGACCACATATAACATGTTAGACACTTAATGGGTAACTCTAAAGTTAGAGTATTTACATTTGAACTATGGGTGTCAGGAGGATGCAGTAAATGTTATGGTGTGACTTCACTGAGGCACTGCCTCCAGCAAAAGCTGAATTATTATTATTATATTCAACTGAAACAGCGAGTTCACAGTGGTGTCATTACCAGCAGAGGAGCTGGGGGTTAGGCAGCACATGCTCCAGTCGGCTGTAGTTGGTTATGCTGAAGGTTAGCACGGCGGGGGATGGGTTATTGGCAAAGTGCCGCGTGATTCCCGCCGGAAACGACAAAACCATCTCACCTATGATCTTCACAACACACCTGAGAGGAATAAGAAGAGAGTGCAATAGCGTGCGAAAGACAGGAGAGAGACACACTAAGTACATGCGAGGCATACTCATTTCCTTTTGGTAATAAAATTTAACAGTATTCATTTGTTTCTCCTATTGACTGGATTACTGCATTAAAAGCTCAGTAAATCACAGATCACACAGTATTACAACTGCAAAGCCCTGCCATGATTGATTGATATAATATATATAATATAATTTTATATATATATGAAATCAGTAACAATGACACATCAGTTCATTCCTCTCTGATCCACGACCCAAATCACTGCAAACACAACACACTGAGCTTGTTTACATGAGGCTCCCATGTAGGTGGAAAATTCCATAACAAAACACACATATTCATTATAATGGAGACTACAGTACCACCCAGTGTAACTGTACTGTTTTCATGTGTTTATGCACATTGCCAGTGCTTCAAACCCTGTTCACTGAGATATAAGCAGATATGTTTAAATGTTTATTAATGCATCTGTGTATCTTCTCACTCACATTTACAATAAAAACCATATGTATAGTACATGCTTGACCATATTAACTGCTAAACAGATCAACTTACAGATGCGTTGTAAGTGAATGTTCCACTGCTAACAAGTACAAAAACAAAATTCTTACAGATCATTAAAACTGCATTAGAGTCTGCCTGGATACAGCCTTTAGGTGTTGGACTTTGTGACATTTTACTATCATTTAAGTACTACTGTAAAAAGCAGAAAAAACACACTTTTCACTCATTATCCACAAACAAAAATCCCTACAAACGGTGCGATCAGTGTTTTCTACTGTAATAGGTGAAAATGTGTGTGGACCTACTTGCTGGGATCGGCTCCTTTAAAGAAGGTGTTGACTGTCTCTGTAAATGCAGCAGCCACAGGAAGTGTGTCCTGAGCACCCATGGTGAGAGGACTGGGCCCTCGGGAGCAGCCTAGAAGTAACAAATCCACACATTTGTAAGTGAAAAATAAGTGAATTCTTTGCTCAATTCTTGCTATCTGCTATTCATTTTCAGGTATTATTGTCAGATACATTCAAATCACAATTTTTAATTGTTCTTCCAGTTCTTAGGAATTTGACATCAACATATCCAAACTTCAGTGCTGAACAGAAACTACACCTGTCAGTAGAGATTACTGGGTGAAAAACCAGACTAGGTTTCTACACTCTTCTGATCAGTGTGTGGATAAAATAAGGAACAAAGGATGAACAAAGTAATGAAATGAAATGAAACTTTACAGCTCTTAGAAATCAGAACAAACAGTGGTGTTAGTAAGGAAGCATGAAAACAGCACATTATGTGCAGAGATGATATCCATTTCTCTCTGCCCTTTGACTGTGAAACTGTAGATTTGAGCAGAATACCTTCCATTATTTCCCTCATATTTATGATTTTCCCAGTATGCTATATGTTTGTATTTGTTTAACTGAATAAGCACAGCTGGATTTAAAAAAAAAAAGACAAACAGAGAAAGACTGAGATGGGCATGCGTACTCCGGACATGCTGTCAAAATTTTTTTTTTGACAAGATCAAAAATCACCAGAGAGCCCAAGATAAAACCAAACACCCAACTGGAAAAGTGATGACAGTTCAGAGAAAAGCGATTAGTGAAGTACACACAGACTAATGACTCTTTAGGGAACGAGTGCAGTTAGTGCAGACATAATGAAAATGAACAATGTCAGAGAAAGAAGTTAGAGGAAGATATTACAGTGCACATTTGACTCTAAATGAGGGGGCTCAGCCAGGAAGACAGCATGGTGAGGGTTAGGGTAATGAAGGGATGATGATGATATAGGAGCAAAGAGGGGAAGGAGGAAGGGGGGCGGGAAAGAAGAAGGGCAAAGCTTGCACAGATGAGCCTCGTAATAATGTGTGTGCACGCTACCCTGTTGCAGAGAAAACTTACCTTCAAAGGTTAAATAAAACTTCCCTCTGTCAAACCATACAAGGGATGGCTGGTCATTCTCTGTGAGGGGTCGAGGGTACAGGGAGGGGGTGGAGTGGGGTCAGGAGAGAAGGTTGAGGAGGAGGGAGGAGGTACAGGGATGAAAGGGAGGGAAGTGGGTGAAGAGGGGTGAGAGAGGCAAGGAGAGAAGGACAGTAGCGTGAGTCTCACATGGCAGGTCTATTACACGTCACAGTGAGGTGAAACGTGGAGGTGGAGGCTGGGGACGAAGGAGGACGGAGGGCCGAGGCACCAACAGGGCGGAACATGTGATATGATGGTGACACAGGATGTTTTGGGGTTTTTTTTCTGCGGTTGCTTGTGTAGGTACAGTGAGGGCCACGTGTGTACTGCTGAATGTTGGCAGTGGTAGAACTCAATGTGCAAGATGAATGAAACAGGAGAGGGGAAACTGAGGCTCTTGAGTTTGAGACACAGCTGGTACCAGTTCAGGGTGCTGGAGCCAAGGTTTCCTCCAGAGAAACAAGCTGATGTTATAATTCGCTGGCCTTACTTTCATCAGCGCTAACCGTAGTGTTAAAACGGCACGATCTTTCTTATACTTTTTCTTCGTTGTTGTGCTGTGATCACATTTTCCAACAGGCCTGCATGCAGATGGCCTGCAGAGGGAAGCCATGAGACTGAGACCAGAGGAGAGCAGGAAGGAGGAGACCCTGTGGTGCAGAGGTATGCTGCATCCCACATTTCAGGTGCTGTATGCTTTAAAGGGACACAGCAGAAAACTGTAGAAGCGAGGCTGAACTAACTCGAAGACCAAAAAGTCCCGATTAGCTTTTGTAACCATTTTATGTCCAGGAATTGTTGCTTTAAGAAGGCAAATAGTTTATACTGTATATTTAAACTAAATCAAAGCATATTTCTCACTTCTCTCTTACAATATAATCAAAACATTAGAGTTTTCATATAAACTTTTTAACTGGAGTGATATTATTTGGCTGATAATTTGGACTGAAATGCCAAACATACATGTAACTAATGGCAGCAATTCTTTCACTGAAAACAGTAAATACTACCATACTACGGCTGTGGGGTCCCATGACCAAAGGTTTGCTGTTGATTGAATCACTAGAATAACTGTTGGGTGATGGGACGATGCTGACGATGAGAGCCGCGCGCTGCTTCAGAAAAGAACAAAAGGGCAGGTGTTCAGATGAGGAAAGCTGGGTCCGGTGGTATGTTGATCTCAATGTTGAACAGAGCATGAGTAAGAGATGTGAAAGGTGGGCGTCAGAGGTCAAGTGTGGGAGTAGACTGTTGTTTCACAGCCTGGTTGAACTTAAGGCTGTGTCATGCACTCCAGTTGTAGAACGAGGACGGCATGAATACCAAGCAGCTGCTGCCTAATTCAGCCTAAATCTCATGCCAGACTTCAAACGACTAAGCAGGAGCTCTGATCTGATGGTACATGTGACTTGGTGTGTTTGAGTGTGTGTGAGAGAAAAAAAGACAGACAATATGGATCTCGAGAGCCCGCAGATAAAGAGCTCCTCAGACAGGCTCACTGAACACAGCACACAAACACTCAAACACACTCTTGTGCTGTAAACTGAGAGTAAAGGTATCTGGGAGCAACCGCACTGCACGCACACGCGCACACACACGCGCGCGCACACACACACACACACACACAATGTGTGTCGCCAAGAGAAGAGACAGGAGGTTGCCATGGGAACATGGCGAGACAGTCACCGGAGCACAGTCATAAAACAGAGAGAAGAGTCTCACAAGCGGGCAGACGAGCCAAGGGGGAAACCACTTTTTAAAGTATTATGCAGTAGATTCAGCTTTATGTGTCAACACAGCTTTCACTCCCTCCCCGGCAAATTATACTTGTGACATACAAGAGAATGGGTGAAAAAGACAAGGAAGAAATGAGAAAGATATGCAGATAAAGAGAGAGTCTGTTATATGTATTCAGTGGCTAAGAAATGCGTGGGAAGGTATGTAGAAAATTGGTGATTTCACTGAAAAATGACGCTATATTCAAAAAGGAAAAATAAACAATGTCTGGTGTGTCCCTACATCTGTGCATGAAACATAAAGCAGACGAGGGACAAAGAAGTATAAAAACTATGACCAAGAGGTGATTAATCTAATATGCACTGTGCCTCTGAAGACTGACATGAGGCTTAAAAACTGAGAATGTAGATCTGAATACCTTCATCTCCAAGAGGCACAAAAACACTCACTGATGGCCTTTACCCTTCTTTTTAAAGCATCCTCTGGGTAAAGAGCATCTAGAAGTATAAAAACTCACAAAGGAGCACTCACCCAAACCCCTCCTCTACCCACCCCCATCCCCACTTGGAGGGGTTACATTACCCTACCTGCGAACGAATCAAAGTGTCTCTCAAACGTGGGAAGTTTGTCTACATATACATCATCTTCTGATGAGCCAAAAAGAGAAAAAAGCAAAACAAACAAAAAGAAATCAACTCAAACTGTGAAAAGAATTGAAAATGATAAGCACAGTCATGCATGTTAAAGTGGAAAAAAACAACCCAACAACACTTTAAATACATTTGATGCCAACATAAAGAAAAAAAGCAGTGAAACTGGAAAGGGGCAGTCTACTATAAGCAGTTTCTGAAATTGATTTCATGTACAAAGAATAATGATAAAAATTAAGGGGCTGTAATAAAGACTTTTCATTTCTCCATGTGAGTCCAGTTCTAGCATATCATTCATTCATTCTTTCCCTGCAATTTTTTTAAAAGCACTCTGCAATCGGGGACTACATCCTGATTTTACATAACTGCTGCTGCCGCCAGAATTTGTGAAAGGTTTTTTTTTAAGCATTATGAGTCAGCTATGTTACAGTCTACTGAGATTTGCTATTATCCACTCAAAACTCTGCACTGCAGGGTCCTTTAAAGCTGACTCTAAAGTTAGCTCAAGGAGTATAAATTGTTGTGCCACTAATTCATTAAAGGAAGATTTGCTGAGAATGTTTGCACTGTAAAATTAACACCCTGCTTCATACTCTCACCTCCTTCTCACACCCTGCATGCGTGAGCATGAAAGTGAATTTCCCCCGTGTTTGATAACATAAATGAGATACTCTATCCATCTATCTATTTATCTATACATATATACACACACACACACACATATATATATATATATATATTTTTTTTATGTGTAATTAATTATTAATTATCAATAAATAGAATGCTAGGAATACAGGAAATGATTCTTTACATGTTTCTAGAATATTTTGGTGCATGATAATTGGAGGCAGCACAAACAGTAATTGTATTAGTGAATCCATCATTTAGTAGACCATTATTAAGGTTGAGAAACTGCTGCCATTTCCAGAAAAAATTCAAATAAAACAACAAATATAAATAAATACACAGGTGCACAAGTCATCCACACAAACACTAGACACAAGGAAGGAAAGGCCAGTTCACAAAATGCATCTTAAACTTTTAATAAAATGAGAGCAAATAGAACTGCTAGCCTCTGTGACCCCAGCTGTCGAGAGACAAGCTGCAGTGTTCAGTGACAGCTGATGGTTCACACACCTGACACAGACACAGAGAGCTCCTTGCCCACAGTAGGGGTGGTGGCGGCACTCATGGAGTTGGTGGAGGAGATTGAGGAGGTGCTCTCGGCCCTCGCCAAAGGAGCAATAGGAGGAGGGCTGGCCGAGTGGATCGGTGGGCTGAATGGGCGATTCTGAATAGATTAAAAGGAGGAGGAAATAACAGTTTAGCATGCAGCATTTTAAAACCACTTCAAACTCTTTAGGATTATCAAGTTAACTCTGATTGTGATATATAGTTGTGTTTGATTCTTTATGGTTATGCTTTTGACAATTCCTCTTTGAGTAATAAGCAGTCACTACACCCCTAAATCAGCACCAGAGAAATGACAGATGTAAGAGTGACAGAAAATGACAAGCTCAAATGACAACATGAAAGAAGAAGTTCTTACCGCTTCTCCTACTGTGGGTTTCCCTGGAGGAAGTTTGGGTCGTGAAGGGGGACGAGGTGGAGGCGGAGGTGGCGGCTGGGTGGGGTTGACTGATGAGGGGGTGGAAGGTCGTACAGGTGAAGAGGAGCCTGCAGAGGCAGGCAAAAAACCAAAAGGGCTCAAGTTAATTGACAAATTCCATTTGGAAAACTACTGTAAAGTACAAAAGCATAGTTACGTTCATGTTCAGTTGTTAGTACACACATTACAAGTGAACAGTTAGTGACAAATAAAAATGCCTTTACATTCACTTAAAAAGACTGTTGGTGTTAAGAAAAGAGCATCATGTTGTTAATTTTTCACTTCAAAGGACCACTGTTACATTTGACTACACATCCTATTTTATTTTGCAGACTTCTGGAGTAAATTTGATCAGTTATCTTCATTTATACTGAAACCATTTCCCCACAGTTACATCCAGATTTTGGGTCAGTGGCGCAATACAATTAACCTACAAAAAACAAAGAAAAAAAAACAATGATTGTTGTCTTTGTCTACTGTATCTCTCTAACATCATGGACAGCTGATATAATGCCTTAAAGAATTTAGTCTATCAGACTATAGGACTGATTAAAAAAGAAAAACAGTATGCAATGGAAAAAAAAAACTAACCAAGTTTAGTCTAATTTTAAATGCAGTTCAGTCCAAAGAAATAGCCCCTGGTAACATAATACACTCGGGGGCAAAATGCTATTGTATATCAATCTGGGCCAAAACATGACCCCTTTTCCAGAAAGAAAATGCAGAATAACTGTTCCTGCAAGCTTCAACAAAAGTGGTGCAATCAGCCGAAAGACAATTTGAGTGGGGTGCACAGCTGGCATACAAACTACTCTCAGCTCAAACAATCTCAGTATCTGACCATATCGGTGTGGGCATTTCATAGTTTAGTTTACAGAAAATATTCTATGTTCTGCATGAGCAGAACTTTTGATGCAACTAAATTAGAATCTTAAACTACTCACCACTGTTCGTGTCGCCAGCCGCAGATGTAGGACCTGGTGATGAAACCACTGCGCGGTATGTTGGAGGAGGAGGGGGTGGAGGTGTACTTCTACTTCCTTGGCTGGCATCTTTGGGTGAGGTGACAGTTTGACCTCCATCCTCTTTGGGATGGGTGGGTTTTCCCTCTTCAGAAAGAACAAGGGGTGGTGGGACGGAGTTTGCTGAAGGTTCCCCAGCAGGTGAAATTACTGCTGGAGGCGTGCTTACTTTGGGGGCAGACGGTGGGACACTTGGAGGCGAGTTAAGAGGAGGAGGGGAGGAAACAGAAGGAGATGAAAACTCCTTTGATGTAGGGGGTGGAGAGGTGGAAAGTGTGAGAGGATTTTGGACTTCAGGAGTGTGAGGTCCTGAATGGACAGAAGGTGCAACTTGTTCCTCTGAAGGAGGTGGGGAAGTTGGTAAAGGGGGAACAACTTCTTCTTTTGGAGGAGGGGAAGTAGGCAGAGGTGGCGGAAGGTCTTCTGAAGGAGGTGGCGATGTTGGTAACGGTGGGGCATGAGATACAGGTGGAGGGGGGGAGGTTGGTAATGGAGGTGCTGGTTCCCCAGGTGGAGGTGGGGAGGAAGGGAGCAGAGGTGGGGAAGAGGGAAGAGGAGGTGCAGGGTCCTTTGGTGGAGGTGGCCGGTCATGAGATTCTTCACTGAAGCAGACCCACAGTTCACCTGTATCCTCGCCAGCAGGGGGGGCTGGCTCGGGTCCAAAAATGTTGTCTAAATCAGCTATTGAGGGCTTCCTGGCTGAGCTGTCTGCTTCTGTGGACACTTCTGAAACAAGAGATAACCAGCACGTAATGAAAGCACAGGATTGCATCACAGTATGGTGCATCAAGATAAACAGATAACCAAGACCAAATTTAAAAGTTTGCTTGATTCTGAGGTGACTTAATGGGAGGGAGGCAGAAATAGATCAGTAGACTTATTACCAGCATCATCTGCAGAGGGAGGGCCAGCATTTGGTGGAGAAGTTGGGACATTCTTAGGTGGAAGTGGAGGTGGAGCTGCAATGACATCAGAAGCTTAACAATGAATGGAACTATTAGACAACAGATAACTCCTGGAGATTTGTATGGTGACAGTTTCACATCACTGCAACTTATGATGGGCTGCATACAACTCAACTGACTTGGGGAACAAACAACAACAAAAGGATTTCAAGAGGAATACAGAAAACAAGTCAACACAAACTGAAAGTTTGAATCTTTAACTGACCACCATCATTTGCCAAAGACAACAACTTGAGGAGGGATCGTCCCAAAATACCCACCATGCAATACAGTACATTCAGTTACCACCATGCCAAATGCAAGGGTGAGGCAGCAGCGAGGACGGGTGGTGTCGAAGGAAAGAAATGTATTGAACATCTCTCGTGTGTTAAACTACACCCAACACTGAATCATGTACTTGTGAAATGATTAATGAAATGAAACAGGTTACAATGTCTGTTCAGAACAAGGAGGAGAGCGTTATTGGCACACAGCAGTTTGATCAGGTCAGTATGCAGATTTCTTGGGATGATGAGGGAGATCATGGGGTGAGCTGATCCATTTGTGGATTAATTTCAAAGGGGTAAGGCATGGATTAATATGCAGGGAATTACAAAACTTACTTCCTGTGGGAAAGGATCTTGTCAAAGAGGATTCGGGCTCTGACAGAGGAGTCCCCCACACATCAGATTCAGATAGAACCACTAAGTTCAGGAGGGGACAGAAAAGGCCATGTGAGGGGTGTTAGCAGCAAAACACTTATGGGCTTCTGGTTCTATGGGGCTTGAAAAGCAGTGCTTGTGTGAGGAGAAACATACATAGGTGAGAATGTCAGTAAAATCTTTAACTAGAGAAAACTGATTCCACCCTCAGAGACAGACTGCAGTCACCCTGTGTCACCACTAGAACATTTAAATAAATACATTTTTCTTTGACAGTTTCAGTGCCACTACAATATTTATCTTATACAATATCTATTTTATAAGTGTTTAAAAAAAAGACATCTGATAACAAATATACTAGCTTTAACCTAAAAAAACAACAAATGCTGTGTGATGCAACAAAGCTGCAACAAATCCCATCTACCCCAAAGGGTTTAAATGTTCAGGTTTTATGGCAGCAGTTTTACAAAGGTGACAATTTAACATAATGGTAATTCTGATGCTACTGAATGTCATCAGATTATACGGAGAATTTCTAACTGAGCTGAACTGATCTTTAATAAAGTAGTGTTGATTGGAGCTGTTTTTTAAATTCAAAAACGAAGTAAAAATATTACCAGTTGCAAGTGTCAGACAGAGCTTTTCTACTTGTCGGAATTAATGTGAAGGGAATTTGTATCAAGCTGATGTTAGTTGTGCCTGACATGGCAATTGCGTAACAGCTAAGCGCTCGTCCACGGTCTGCATCATAAAATCCTGCAGGGTTGGATGTGAGCAGGTGACAGCAGAATCTGCATATGAACGAGTTTCACTGTCAACCACAACTCCAACAAAGACAAATGGAGTAAATCCAAAACTGCTTGGAAGCCTTAGAGACAATAGGTGTGTGTTTGTGCATTCAGAAAGCCTTTTCCATCATACTGCTAACATAATTTGACAACATCTTTGGTAACAACTGTCAACACAAACATGTTCAAAGAACCAATACAGACAAAAACACACATAAAATGATGTCAAAGAGAGGAAGGAGGATTACCTTCAGTTTTCTGTTCTCCAAAGGCTGTTTCCAAAGGAGGCCCAAATAAGGCTGTGGTGTCTTCAGGGAATGGTGTTTGCTGACTGCTAAGAGACAAAGGACAATAAAGAAGCAGCTGTTTAAAAACTAAAGGATTTCTGGAAAGCACACACAACAGAAAAATTATAAGCAAAACTAATGCAAGTTTAACTAATGCATGAGACTGACAAGAGGGGTTCGACAGTTTTTTGGGGGCGTAAATGAAAAATAACTGATCTTTGCATTTTCTGTTCCTCTTGTGGTATAAGGAGGTGACACAGGACATCACAGTTACAGTGTTTGCAAGCAGTGACTGCAGCTAATGTGTATTTGTACCGCGGCCGTTATTCTGATGGCCCGAGACACACAACAGATGCAACCAACAGACCAAACACCAGAACAAGAGGACAATGTAGAAACTTACACTTAAACAAACCAGAAGAACCAATAAAACACCTCATCTTGAGAGCGACAGATATGAAAACAACTATAAACACTATTTTAACAACTAGAAGAACTTGTAACCAAGGTTTCCCAGCGCAGAGTTTTTGTGTTGATCAAGTATCTGCAAATTCACTCAAGTATTTTCTGGCTTTCCTGCTTGAAATTCTTTAACAAGATGTTAATGAACCCAAAATATACTGATAATAAAAAAGCAAATCAAAACAAAAACTAGGATGCAGTTTACAGATAACGATGATACAGCAAATCTGCTGCACTGCCTTTCAACTCAAATATTATCTTTTAGTTGCAGCCCTGACTAAAACAAGGAATCTATAGCATCTAAAAATGACATGTCCTTACACTGAACAATAGTGTTCGGTGCTTTAGAAAACACTGTGTTGTGGGACAAGCAAAAGGCTAGAATAAACTGCACAAAGTTTTTTGGACTATCATGTAAGATAGGAGGAAGGATGAGCAGTGATGCACACAGGACAGTGGGATACACACCTGGGGGGTTGTGGTGCAGGAGCTGGTGTGGGGGCGACACTGGGTGCAGCAGGGACAACACGTCTCGGTCTGGCGATCTCTTCACCTGCACCCCAAATGAAATCTATTCATCACATGTGAACCTTACATCACATTCTCCTGATTCACCACTGGCCTGAGGCAAAACAAGACTGATACTTACTAGATGTGTTCCTTTTCAATCCCTGTAACATGGAAACGTAAAGTCAAAGACATGAATACTCAAAATGTTATTATCCAACATTATTATATGCACAAAAATCTTAAATAAACTGAAAAATGCTTTCAATTGGTTTATTCTTCTCTTTCTGAAACTGGGGATGCTATGTAGTTTTAACAAAGATGAAGGCTGTGCAGACTTTAAGGTCAGAGGATGAACTTCAGCTTTAGCTTGATTAATCTGATGAGACTACATTCAAGCTACATGTGTGCACTACAAACTACACAAGAGCAAGAGAAACTTATACACATGCACCTTCTAAATACCATGGCACTTTAAAAAGATCATAATTCAACTATTGTAAATTCACTGATTCCTTGAAATGTGTTGAATGTTTGAGCATCTCATCAGCCACAGGGAAAGAAAATTGGCTTGAGAGAACAAAAAAATTAAGTAATCTATTATATTTATTTACACAAAAAATCACCAACAATAATACTGTTGATGTCGCATTTATCTAAAGGAAGTAAACTGAAAAACCGGATTTGCTTGGAAGGAGAATACACTGAGAGCCGGGTTTATGGTGGCAAAGCAAGAAATCTTAAAAGGCTGTCCAAACATCCTTTTCAAGTTTTAAGAAGCTGTCCTTTTTACTAGATCAGGTGTGAGTGGAGTGGAAAAAAAAGATGTTTTGTTGCTAGAGAGGAGGCAACAGCACCAATATTATTGCCTTTTCAAGCTCTTAAACACCCAAGTGTGAGCATATGTATGAATTCACCAAAAAGGCAAAGGGCAGATAAGGAGAGAGGTAAAGGCAGGGAGGAGACAGGAGCAGATGAGAAGACACGATGAGAGTGACTGAAGTAAAAGATCAAAAGGGTCCATTTTCCCCAGCAGAGACCAAGTATGAAGCCATTCAAGGCACAAAACAAGTACACAAGCATCCTGCTGATCTTAAAAGGGTAAAAATATTTTTATATGTTAATGAAATTTTCTATATTCAGGATTTTCCTTAAATTACGACAGCCGGTTGTGACTCACTGCATTAACCGCTAACCCCCCAATACATTTTTCCTCATTCAACTGACCCCAAGGACAGGGAGAAGAGCAAAAAGGAACAAGTAGACATGTGACACAGTACAGTATATTTAGTCTAACCCCAGAGAGAAGGAAGAAAAAGCCACTTACCGGGCTACGTCTCTGTGACCAGCAAAAAGGAAGAGAGAAGAGATACCTGATCAGAAAGTGACAAATCAGTAAGGGAGACATCATATCCATCAGGACAAGAAGAATTTTTGGCCTGGTTGGTCAAATTTGGGGATGTGGTTTTTAGCCAGTTACAAAAAGGGCTCATCTGTCTCAGGTTTGGGGTTAGGGTCAGCTCTATATGTCATGTAGAATAAGAGAAAAGGGTAATAGAGTGAGAATGACTTACTTAAAATCATCTTTGTGTTTAAGCACACAACCTCAGCTCTATCAAAATGTAGTCAATCCTAATCTCATAGGGACTGTTTTACTCTCTTTACACATTTCTTTCCATCTATATTTTGATAATTTCCTGTAAAAAAAAAATCTTTTTGCTAACTAATCCTTCAGAGTTTCCTTTTATTTCCCCTTGCAGTCTCCCATCTGCCCCTTGGCATCCTTAATTTGAACTGAAATCTCTCCATCTGCCTGTGTCATGTCCATCTTGCATCAGCCCTCTCACTCCATCCCTCACTCTTGTGCCTGATCTAGCTGTGCAGTGAGCCATGAGTGATTAAAGTGATGCAACAGTGGGTGGGAAATGCTCCTAGGAAGGAAACCTTTTGATTGGATAGACTGGTGAAGGACACGGTGCAGTAATGTTTGTCATAACCAATCACTGCTGCTCTGCTGAATGTAAACAGGAAGAACAGCAGGAAGACCTTTTAGCCTCTACAGATACAACTGTGTCATCAATCATCTACTTGAAATGTGAAAATGTATAAAGTTTCCGAAAGCAGCTTTTTTGTTTAAATTTTTGCAGTTCTTTGTCTTTGGTGCCAGTGTAGAGGAGTATTACACAGTTTTGGCAGAAAACGGAAAGACTTAGTCATGATGAATTCTTTGCAATGTTAGTTTCAAAAAAGCCTGCCTGGCTTAGGTTGAAATAAAGTGTGATGCAAGACATCTTTTTTACGCTCAAACATTTTCACTCTCCCTATGACCTGTTGCTGGCTTCCTCTACTGCTAGCAGCCTAGTTATTTGGACTAGTGGGGGCTCAAGACCTAATTAAAACCAGATTTAAAAAGTCTTAGCAGAAACACCTTGAAAGGCAAGGGCTGTTGTAGTCTAAGTTCTTTGGCAGACAAATCAAAGTGCATTTGACATAAAAATGATGAACAGTCACACACGTGCACATAACCTGGCACCACAATGAAGTGTGGCTATAACCACAGAAAAATAATGGCCACTGGCACTATTAATATTTTGCTTCAAATGTAGGTGGCCTATTTTCAGCAACACTGAACAAAGAAAATACATTCATAAGTAGTAACTGCCAAGAGAGATGAAAGGGTGAACAGAGAGAGAGGGAGGGAGGGAGAAGGAAAAAAAAAGACAAAGCAAAGGCTTACCGGACTCCTCTACAGAGTTTAGCATCATTTGAGGCAGCAAATAACAGATGAGAGGGCAAAAATCAAGACAGCAGAGGGAGAGAATTAGAAAAATTAAAAGGAGGAAGGGTACATCAACACTGGCAAAGCAAAGTGATTGTGTACAATGTGTGAAGTCATCGAAATCCACTGCAATCACAGACACAGGCAGATCAAGCTGGAAAGGCATTAGGGGGTATCACTTTATTCAGCCCATCCACGTACATTAGCATACAAGATGTGAAAATTTAGATAAACATTTTCCTGATGGGTTTGCGAGAAATAAAAAAAAAAAAAAAAAAAAAATATACATAAGGTAAGTAAAAAAAAAAAAAAAAAAAATAAAAAAAATATAAA
>VOQJ01029974.1:44821-56315 GCA_015052665.1 Apistogramma diplotaenia
CCCCAACCTCCCTTTCCCCCTTGTTATCCCCCCCCCCCCCCCTTCCTCCTGCTGATACGGTGAAAACCAATGACTCTTCTATTCTGTGGACTGGCCTGATGTCCGCTAATGAAATCCTATCTGTTATGAGTCATCCATCTGAGCTTCTGGGCTATGACTGGCAGATGGACTGTCTCATCAGCATAATTTATGATCTCTGACTCACAAACACAAACACACACACCTAATATTCACTTATGCAAACAAAAGTGTGTAATTTACAGAAGTGAACAATGACAATTGATGCCCCAGTTCATATTAACCTGGACACAAAGCTGACTCTAAGACGTGTGTATGGCTGTTGGACTTGATGGTCAAAGTATTCTCATGGTCAGTGGTTTGGTTACATTTTGGATTTTTTTTTCTGCCACTTTGATGCTTTGGGGTTTTCCCTTTTGGTTTAGCTTTTCTGGTACATGTAAAAGGTTTACAAACTTACATAAGCTTTTCTTCCATTACTTGTCTACATCAGTATGTAACACAAGGCATACTGCTGCCTTATTAGGCTAGTATGACAAACACAGAATGAGCTAATGTCTCAGGTATATCCAGATGCAACATTCTGCATTACAGTGTTTATTTCCTTGTGCTAGCTGCTAATGCTCTGTTTAAAATGTCTCAGCTACATGTAGAACATAAGAGTCTTCCTGCACTGCCAGCATCTGAGAAAATGAAGACTCAGAGGACAAGGCATACTGCTTACCAATCCAGCCTTTTTTCAACTGAAAAACCTGACATCAATGACCAGTCACATAAGTTAAAGACAATGGCTGTGCTGTGACTTTAGTAGAAGCAAGGAAATGGTATTCTAATGAGGTCAATGCTAAACCTTTTTGTTAGCAACCAATAACTAACGCCTTGCTCCCTCACCATACCGCAGCATACAGTATGTTACTGGTCACCGCCAACTTAGAAAAATCCTGAGCATCATCTGACAGACATTAAATGACCACAGTTGTCTCTGAGAATAGAGTGAAAATAGAGAAGCCTCTGACCCTTCTTATAGAGGGCTTCTGTGTTTTAATGAAGTCCAGTTTATTCTCAGTGATATAACAAAAAGTTAAATGTCATTTTCACAGTATTAAATACTTTAATTGATATAAATTAAGCCATCATTACACGCTTGGTGTACGCTTGCCGGGATTGAGAACATGTTGAGATTTAACATGCATATACAATATGAACAAATCCAAATTTTGGATAAATAATTTCCTGAAAAGCATCAGTAACCACTTGTTCAGCAGAAAACTATGTGCAGATTTGCCAACCACCTTTAATCTCAATCTCAGCATTAGTTATGAAGCTAAAACAGACTAGTCATCTTTAAGCTTTTAGTCAAACAACATCCCAATTCTCAGCCTACATTCAATAACTGCTTTTTCTTTTGCAACTCTTTCGCCTTATTAATAGCATCAACTATGAACAGGCAGAAAGATGGCTGTGTGTTCAAACATCCTGGTCAGCTAGGGCCGTTCTGTAACTGACTGGGTTCACTCCAGGTGCTCCAGTATAAGGTTAAGTCAACTGATGACTAAACCAGCAGGTATGAATCTGTTGTACTGGCGAGCTGTCCAGGGTGCATCCTCCTTATGTTAGCTACACTAGATAAATGGTTAAGAAAATGAATGGATGGATGTATAGACATCACAAAATGTGTTGCAATAAAAAGATTAAAAACAGACAAAAAGTCTAAAAGACGGTTGCTGGCATGCTTTTTAAATAGATGTTCACAGTATTGTCAGTTTAGTACGTTTTTTGTTGGCATTACAGTTTCTTTTGACATTACGTGGTGCTAAAATTTCCTGTTATTGAGTGACCAACAAAAATGCACATCTTGACATAATGCTGCAGGAAAAGATTAATGAACCAGTTCCAACTATGAGGATTTCTACACTAAAAACCCATAAAATATTAATAAAATATGAATAAAATATGATCTGATTTTCAAGCAACTCATAATCAAAGGGAAGGCAAGTAGAGTGAAATTAACACGTCATCTGGTACATGCTAATCATCTGAACTCCAACATATTTGCACTGGCAACAAGGAGATGGCTAATAAATAGCCAGGTCAGAAAAAAGGGCTGTGATCAGCAAAGGCAAAGAGCTCTGTTGACATCACTGAGGCCTCAGAGTTAAAAGCCAAAGATGGATGCAAAGGTCACTTTGTTTCTTCTGGAAGTTCACTAGCACTGTGGGATTACTGGGATTGATGAATAATTCAAACTGCTATTCTACCTTACATCACTTTTACTACCTTAGATGTTTAAATCTGTGTTTTGGATGCTGTTTTCTGTTTTACCATTTGATCTGATCATAATATCTGTAATGCATCAGATAGAGACAGAGAAGTCCACTTTATCTTTTATGTGTCCATTACATTGGGTGACAAAGCTAAGTCAACACTGATGGGTGGCATCTTTGGATTATGATTTCAAATACCTTTGTCAGGTGTGGCTTTGCCCAACCTTTAATAGGTCCCTGAGTCTTTGGTGGGACCAGTTCTCATTTATTGCTTTAATTCAGAGCTGATTCACTGACAGTAAAGATTTATTATGATTACTCCTCAGTGGATTAAATCATAAAAATGATGATGCACGTACAGTTTGGCTGAAGAAATAAATATCAATTATAGGGTTTAGTTCACTTTTCCAAATGTTAATCAAATTTATATAGTTTAATGTCTCAGGATACTCTTAGACACAGAATAAATAAATGCAGTAACACAACGTTTTGCTACTTTGTCGTAAAGACAGAGTTCCTAAGTTTAGGTCACCAGTAGGTTTGGATCACTTGTAGTAATCGCTTGGGCTAGGAACAGTCAGGCTTAATTTACTTCCCGTGCTAGAGAGAAGTTAAAAGAAATTTTTTACCCCTGTAAATCTCAAATAATTTTACACTGTTTTTCAGTTGCTGATGGCCTGAAATCTTTGCGTTTTACCCTGGGTAGTTTACAACACACTTGAAAAAGTTTTCTTACTGGACTTCAAGTTCTTGACTGGCAATAAAAATCAGAAGAGATGGGATTGCTTGGAAACTTATGACACGAAGACTAAATACTTTCTATAGGCTAATCATCCCTATAGCCTAATATACTGTGCATGCAGTAGAAATATGTAATGACTCATACTTACAGTACACAAGTTAAATATGCCACACACTGCTGGTGAGACACTGCTACACATTTCTATTACCCTCAATCCCTCTGTCGCTCTCCAACCCCCAAACCCTTCAACCCTTCCCTCATCACTACATTTCTCAACAAAGCCAGTATCAAGCTAATCTCTTCCTGTAGCTGGGTCTTTGCATCACTGTGCTAGTCCAAGCCTCTGCTGATTGAAAATGACATCTGTTTACACTGGTCTCGCTTGTAGCCATACAGTAGAAATACACATGAAACACTGGACCCAGAAATATCAACAGATGTGGCAAAGGGAGGGATTTGTCACGCATACAAACAAAACAAATTTTTCTAAACTCAACTGCTGAAAACCCAAGGATAAAAACAATATAATGTTCTTTCCAGCTATATTTTTCATATTAACATAACTGAATGTACAAAGATATCATCTTGAAATATTTCCTTCCCTACTACATTCCTGCCCAATGAGGGACAAGTTCAGAGTGTTTTTCTAGGAGCTGATGAAAGGTATTCTCGGAAACCTAGGAAATCACTAACTGAAGTAGATAACAGATGCTCAGGGTAAGTGGGTAATCACAAACAAAGAACACGCAAATGCAATCCATTTAACTGCACAATTATGTCATGCTGATTTATTAATTAAGCAGAGTAAAAGAAGATTGGGCCAAGCACTAAGAGTCAGCCTGGGAGATGAATACATTATACAAAGAAGCACATTAATATTATATGGCAAAATAAATCCAACTTCCTAGAGGGTTTTCCTGCAACCATGTGTTTTTGTTCACAGTCAGTTATATGCCTGAAGCTGCCATTTTGAAACAAAGTGGGAAATAAAACTAGATGAAGATAAATAACAGATCCAGTGAAAAAATATGAATGTAGTGCTTGTGTTCAAAGCATCCACTCCTCTCAACCATCCTTATCATGTAACCTGGTCAAATTCCAGAAATGCAACAAATGGCATACAAAGAAAGAGAAGCAAAAAAAAAGGTATTTAGTGACATCATACCACCCTCTGTATTGACTTATTTCCTCTTCCTTTGGGGCTCTGATGTGCATTCCTGCTCTCCATCTCGTTCACTGTCACACTATCCTTTATGGAGATTTTAACTCATATTGTCATGTTTTCTATCTGCACCACTCATTTGGCTCAAATATTGCTTCCTTGAAATGGCTGCATAGCAGATTCTTCACTCCCCTTTTTCATTCCTAGTTTATGTCAGCTTCGTTCTGTGTGTCTCTGTGTTAATGTCTTTTCGGGTTGCTCCATGAGCTGCACCATTTTGGTCTATATGAATACATTCGATCACAGACCTTGTTATAGTTTGTGTTCAGGTCAAAAGGAGGACATGCTAAACACAGTCTCAGGGAAAACATTTGTTGTCCTCATTAACCTTGTAGCTATGAATGCTAATGTACAGGAAGTTGTGCACTGGTTTAAGTTGTTCAGATGTAAGACACCCATCTGTATATTTCAGTTATTTTTATAATTGTCACAGCAATAAGTCAACCAATAAGTCAGCCATCAGATGCTAAACACAGCTCCAGTTTGTAACTACATGTTCTCTTTGTTAAGCTAACTTAATTCAAGTAAAAGTGAAAATGAACTCACCAGCTAATCCGAAAAACTCTAATATTTCTGGATTAACACCCCACAACACACCTAATCTGAATCTGGGTTTGAAATTTTTCATAACTTTAGTTACCCACAAATGATGAATGCTAAACAAAAATTTAAGAGGGATTTAATAAGTAGATAAAACACAAATGATTCTTGACCACTCCTAGAGAAAGGACCACAGCCTTCCATTCACTGTTGTGTTGTTACTGAGACAATCACAGGGCTGTGAACTACATCCAACTGGCCCTGACTAAATTCAAAACCACAACACAAACACACCAGTTGTGTCATCACAGCAATAGCATTAGTTTTAAAGCAGCAGCCACAAGACCAGGCTGTTCTTATGATTAAACTAGGGCCCCTGATTAAATTAGATCATACATCTTTGACAGCAAATCACCTATTGCTTTGACAGCAGGCTCCTCTAATCCCTGCGTGGGTCCTATCAGGCTCAAACCAGCATCCCTAGTGAACCGTTTAACAGTCTGTGATACTTCCTGTTAGTTTTTAAATGAGCAGTGTGTGGCATCTTAATTTAAAAGAACCACTACAACAATGACTGGGACAGAAGATTAACAGCTAAAATAGATGCTTTGCTTTTTATTATGAGCTTACCGACTCACTAAAGAATGCCAAATGCACAAACACCTTCAGTAGTCTCAACAGTCTTTCTGAAAAATACATTTTTCAAGCCTAATTAAACACTTCATTCAAGGAAACTGATTCATTACGCTATACGAGAACCTTATCTTCCCCCAGCTGCCATTGGATTACACAAACATGTCTGTTTACCTGGCTCTGAATCTTAGGCATCATTACATAAGCTTATCTATGTGTGTGCGTGTGAGTGGGTGTGTCTGCACAGAAAAAAAAGACAGAATTTGGACAGGCGCTTGTCAGAGGGTTTTTTTGGCCTATGCTTGAATATGGTGTTATGAAAAGTGTGAAGAGCAAGCAAATGAATTCTGACTGCTGTCACTTCACTCCTGTACCTCTGACTCTGAGTCTTTATTGTGGGAAAGTTCATTTGGGTCTCTGTCAGACTTGTTGTAAAGCATGGCCACAATGGACCCATTCTACTGTGACACGTTCAACAATGAGCCTTCCTCTGTGTCTGCCACACTTTGAGGAAGACACACACAAACAAACATTGTGATGACCAGACTGCACATTTGTTTTTCATATCTGCATTATCTAATGCTGTGCTACATCCATGCACGCACTTTTGTTATTAGGAAAAGCCAGTGACTCAGACTAATTCTGATGTCAGTACGTATACTGGAGAAGTACCGAGTCTATCACTTCCACATCTGTCAAACTTTCTTCACTGTGCACTCCAGAAGAGGAACTTGGTTAGCAATTACCAACAGACCCATGACGGTCTCCATTTCTGTCTTTGACGTTATCTGTCTGTGAGCTTAACTATACAAAATATCATTCAGTCCTAAAAAGGCAGCTGCAACAACTTGGCAAGATCCCTGCAGTAAATTTCTGTGCCTCACCCACCTACAAAACATGGATGACAGTGTATTTTTCCTCTTTAGTTTTTTTTCTCCTCTTTAAATTACCTTTATGCAACTGTGTACACAGCTTTATGCACTATTTGGCAATGGCTGTGAGGAAAAAAAGACTGCATTGGATATTAACAAGCAGTATGTTGCTTTGTTCTATACCATCATAAAATTTCTGGGCTACTGAGGACTGTTTTCCAGTGCATGAGTTGTGTGTTTGGGCAAACGACATGACATCAGATTACTCATCTGGGTCGTGGATAAAAAATAAAAAAAATCAGTGTAGCACAAAAGTCTTCTACAGCAAACATACAGCTACTGCTTTTACCACCATTAGTCACTGTCCTTGATCCACCCATATAAACCCACAGAAACATTTATTTTTGGATCAATAAAAGTGAGCAGAATTGACTTGGAGACATGCTCAATATTTGGCCTTGCTCAAAATCACCCTGTTATGCATATAGTCACTACTTATTCTTTTGGCAAAATGTTGCAGGTATGCAATGAATGTGAGCTTTTAGCATCACTGCAGAATTTTTGCCCTGAAAAGTCAGACAATTAAATGATATAAGGTGAACAGCTTTTGTTTTGTCTCCGGTTAACACTATGTACCATTGGGTACATAGTGTTGCACTGAGTTTTCCCTATCATTAAAAGATTCTGTAGCATTTATTGTGTGCAGCTATCCAAACAAGAAACGACTATATGGAACTGTTCACTAATTTGTCACATATTTTCAATTCCGGAAAATCCTTGCAAATTTGGCCACAGGCTGACAGCTGCTCCCCTCTAACTGTGTTACCTACAGGCAGGGAATCCACATCAGCCGAAAGACAGCAGAGATGGCTGAGTGATGTGACTGATGTGTTCTTCATTAGTATTAAACTTCACTCAGTATAGTAATATCAGGAATATTATTTCATTTTTTTGACAGTTTCAACTTTTTCCCAGAGACATTATTGCATATTCAAAGTAATGCTACTGCTGTAAGCATTACTGTTGCTGTATTAACCAAACTAATGTATATGATTTTAATAATGATGACTGAACAGGATAAGGCCTACTAAGAAAACATTATGCTATAGCTTGCTCCAGGCAGGGTGTGTGCAAAGTTTTGAGCGTGGGAAATGCTTTACCTTTTTACCTAAACCCTCCAGAAAATTATATATATATATAAAAAAGGCCTGGCTCGCAGTCTCCGCTCTAATTCATGCCAAAGCTGTTCTGTCGAGCTGAGGTCAGGACTCTGTGCAAGCAAGTCAAGTTCTTTCACACCAAACTCACTCATCCATGTCTTTATGGACCTGCTTTGTGCACTGGTGTGCAGTCATGTTGGAACAGGAAGGAGCCATCCCCAAACTGTTCCTACAAAGATGGAAGCATGACATTGTTTAAAATGTCTTGGTATGCTGACGTATTAAGGGTTCCTTTCACTGGAACTAAGGGGCCAAGCCCAACTCCTGAAAAACAACCCCCACCAAACTTTACACTTGGCACAATGCAGTCAGAGAAGTACCATTCCCCTGGCAACCGCCAAGCCCAGACTTGCCCAGACTTGCCCATCGGATTGTCAGATAGAGTAGCATAATTTGGCACTCCAGAGAACATGACTCAACTGCTCTAGAGCCCAGTGGCAGCGTGCTTTACACCACTGAATCCAACGCTTTGCTTTGTGTTTAATTATGTAAGGCTTGTATGCAGCTGCTTGGCCATGGTAACTCATTCCATGAAGCTCTCTACACACTGTTCTTGAGCCACTGATGCCCACATGAAGTTTGGAGGTCTGCAGGGACTGACTCTGCAGAAAGTTAATGACCTCTGCCCATTATTTGCCTCAGCATCTACTGACCCCACTCTGATTTTACAAGGCCTACGATTTTATGGCTGAGCTGCTGTCATTTCCGATTGCTTCCACTTTATTATAATACCACTAACAACTGATTGTGGAATATTTAGCAACGAGGACATTTTACAACTGAACTTGTTGCACACATGGCATCCTATCAAGATACCATGCTGAGCTCACTGAGCTCCTGAGAGCAACACATTCTTTCACAAATGTTGGTTGAAGCAGTCTGCATGCCTAGGTGCTTGGTTCGATATACTTGTGGCCATAGAAGTGATTGAATACCTGAATTCAATTATCTGAATAGACAGGTAAATATTTTGGCTATATAGCACAAACATTCCGAGGTAGGTAGGCAGCACAGGAACAAGCTCTAAGCATAAAATCAATAGAGAAGGTGCTAGCAGTGCAGTCGTGCTCATGCAAGATACGAGCAGGTAGGGCATACATAGAATGTCATGTAACCAAGGAGCTGGCACAGTATACAGGAACATCTGTGCGAGTTTGGCCTGAAAGTCCCGAGGTCAAAATGGGGGTATTTGAGAATGCCCAAGCTAAAATCCTGTGGGACCTCCAGATATAGACAGACAAACTGGTGATGGATAACCATAACCATAGACATAGTAGTCATAGACAAGCAGAGGAGGATGGCCATAATGATAGATGTAGCAACACCAAGAAGAAGGAACACAAGAAGCTCGAGAAATAGACAGAGTTGAGAAAAGAGCCAGAGAGGATGTGAAAGGTGAAGGCAACAGTGATCCCTATGGTAATAGGAACACTCGTGGAATTGACCCCTGAACTGGGAAAATGGCTCAAGCAGTTTTCTGGAATAACATGCTGGACGCTCAAGTTCCCAGGCCTCTGGTAGAGGACCTAAGTTGAAAGGATAAAGACCATCCAAGTAATTTTTTTTAAATCACAATCATTGCAACAGAGTGCACAGATTTTTCTATGTATTGTGTTGTATATTGTGCTGGCCTAGTTTTAAAGCAGTTGACAATTTGTTATTGGAAGCTGAAGAATAAAAAAACATGTCCACCACACCCCCAAAAATACAGAAAATGCCATTATAACAGGCTAATTTGTATCAATTCCATATAAGGGAGATTAAATAAGAGAATAAGATATCCCTGATGCAACTTTAAAGATAAAATTTGGAATAATACCTTTAATGTCACAAGGTCTCAAGATACAGAATGTAGAACACAAAAGCACAAATGACACTTCAAATAAAAAAGTAAATACATAACTAATAATATTTCTCAAACTTTGCTGCATGTAAAAGTACCAAGTGGTTCCACCATATGGCTTGAGCTCCTCTCTGCCCTCGACTCTACAAGACTCAAATCAAGGGTTTATCTAACTTTCAGCCAGGCAAGCTCTAAACACTGGGCCTCCCTGTGACCATCTAATTCCAAATGATAGTAACAAGGATTAAAAGCGCCATGTCTGGGACGCCCAGCTAGTGTCTGTGACAGACTAAATTGCTCAATACAAGTTTAGTTTATTTAGGGGTAGTAAACAATTAGTGTAGCTAAGTATACAAAACATTCTGACAACATACTGAAGACACAATGATTTTGCTAATCTTAGAGCCTTATCAATGCTGGGACTGCAACATTTACTGCTCCTTATGTGGTTTCCACAGGAAATACCACAGTCATTAAAAATAAGTGTTTTCCTATTCTGAACACACTCGTGATCAGAAAATTTCACAAGAGTCTACCAATGATATTTTGTTTACAATTAGGCCAGAGGTGAAACAGGAGGAAGTGCCTCAAATTCAAAACATTTTGGCTCTAGGGAAAAATGAAAAAATGTCAGTGTTGTCTGCCTTATAAAGGAAGTTTTGACTCCAGAGTCGTGCTTGAGGAAAGGTCACAAGAAATTGTTGATTTTCAAGATAAAGGTAACTTTAACCGAACATTTAGCAACAGATAAAAGCCAATCACTGCTACTTTACCAAAAATTCAGGGTGTAACATGCAATTAAGTACAGTACCATAGAGCCCCAAACACAGATGTGCATACACATACACAGTGGACTTCTAGATCATCTACAAGGCTGTAGAGGGTTAAGTGTACATATATAAATATAATCATCAAGATAATCAAAAGCTAGACTGCCTCTATTAATTGATCAGAAAGTTATGCACCTCTCCAACCTCATCTCCATCTCTGATAAAGATCATCAGACAGGCAGTCACTATAAATGTCTCACATCTTGTTGCTCTCACTGGACTGATCCTCATCTTTCTCTTCCCCCCTTTCTTTGTGGGATGGTGGCCCTCTCACTGATGGTGTGCTAGTATAGCTCCTGAATTAGTAACATTTGAGTAAGAAATAAGCTAACTATTTTTTTCAAATAAAATCTTGATCTACATTAACCTCAAAGTATTGACATATAAAGTCCATCTCAGTTTTTAGATTAAGGTCTAGGCTATTAAGGTCAGCAGCACTGAGCTGCATAAATAATACATCTGATCCAATAAATAATGAGTCTGAAAAAAAAAAACCAAAAATTTTAAGTAATGCATTAGTGGCGGATAAAAAGACAAGCAGCATAAATGTAAATGATCATAGTAAAAGGACGGCTTCAAATGCAGCAAATGACTTTGCATAATCTCCTGTTGAAGAGATATTTGAAACCACAGGAGACATATTTGATGACCCAGCAAGCCAGTTATCAACAAAGGATCCAAAAAGCAACTTGGTATATAACTGCCAGAAACAACACCCTATATGCTTGGAAAAATAACAAGAGTTGATTCAACACCTCTAATCAACAAAAACTCAAGATTATAACCATTATGAAGCCAGGAATTACTGCAGGACAGCCATTTGAAATGGAAAAGATGATTACAGATTTAGTGCAGACTTTCACACCTTTAAAATTAGAGAATTTATTTGCTCATCAAATTAAAAAAAAGAAATCTGCATTCAAGCACTTCTGAACGAATGCTTAAAAAAATCCTTTGGTCCTGTGGAATTCAAATCAAATCAAGGTTTATTTGTCACACACATGATTATACACAGTACAACCAGCAGTGAAATGCTTTGGTGAAATTGGTGGTCACTAAAATAAGTGTCATTACACTTGAAACATTTGAACATACCCACACATTTAAATTGATTGTTTGCAACTTTAGTCCATAGTCATTGTTTAATTTTAGCTTAAAAAATGCCAATACTGACATATAGACCTACCCATTTAATATACCATTTGTTGTATATTGTCACACACACACACACACACACACACACACACACACACACACACACACACACACACACACACACCACTCTAAAAAAAAGACTCATATTATATCCA
>VOQJ01029976.1:0-12563 GCA_015052665.1 Apistogramma diplotaenia
ACAGCATCAGTGAACTTCCCAGGAGAGCTTACATAAGCTGGTATGAATGTGATCCACACCGCACAGAATATTAACATGCTGAAAGTGATGAATTTAGCTTCATTGAAATTATCAGGCAGCTTTCGAGCTAAAAAAGCAAGAACAAAACACAACATAGCCAGGAGACCTATGTACCCTAACACAGCCCAGAACCCTGCAGGTGATCCCAGGGCGCATTCAAGTATGATTTTATCTCTATAACTATTCACGTTTTTGTATGGGAATGGTGGGTTTATTGCTAACCAAAGAATGCAAATCAAAACCTGTATGAGCGTGAAGGTCAGGACACTGAGTCTCTGCTGAGGAGGCCCAAACCATTTCTTAACATTACTGCCCGGAAGCGTAGCCTTGAAGGCCATTACAACCACTATAGTTTTCCCCAGAATACAAGAGATACCGAGGACAAAGGTGATGCCAAATGCTGTGTGTCGCAACATGCAGGACCACTCAGTGGGCCGGCCGATGAAGGTCAGAGAACACAGGAAGCACATAGTCAAGGAGAAAAGTAGCAGGAAGCTCAGCTCAGAGTTATTTGCTCTGACAATAGGAGTCTGTCTGTTGTGGAAAAATATTAGGGCTACAGTCACTGACAGGCATGCACCAAAGAGCGAAAAGGAGACCAACAGTATCCCCATCAATTCTGTGAATGTGAGGAACTCAATAGCTTTTATGTCACAGTTATTTCTCTCTTCGTTGGACTTGAATTCAGGAGGACATTTGTCACATTTCACTGCATCTGAAAACATAAATATGTTTATCATGTACAGCACACACATCTTCAAATAGACCAGTAAAGTGCTGGCAGTGATTTTGCCCAGCAGAAACACAGTGAGCACTAGAGTAAAGGCTAGAAAACCAGCTGTCTCACTTGTAGTGTTGCTGAACTTCCCATCAGCACAGGTGATGCAATCAAAACAGCAGATTGGCTTGCCCTTAACAAAAGCCTGGTGGGTCCCAGGTAAACAGCTCTCAGTGCAAACAGACCTCGGCACCTGTTTTAGAGTGACAATATTAAAAACAAATTGCTTCCAGAATCAAAATCATACAGTATTTTTTTTTTTTTTTGCATGTGTGCTTGTGAAAGGAAAAAAAAGATGGCTACATTTCAAAAGAACTGTCTTTACACTTTTTCTCACCTCAAGATTCTGTCCTGCCCAGATGGCTCTCACACCTTCTTTCATCTTAAACTCACGGCCCTCAGGCTGAGATGCATCATAGTAACCAATTGTCTCAAAGAGTATGTAACCTGTCTTGTTCATCTGCCAGTTGACCAGTGCGTAACGTGCCACAGGGTCACCCAGCTCATCAAAGAATATGTTTTCACCAGTCTTAGTTGTAAAATTGACCTGGGTAAGGTAATGCACAATCTACAGAAAAAAATGGTTATGTTGTTGTTTGATGATGTAAAAATCAAATATCATCATTGAAAATATTTAGGCACAGTGCTTTGTTTTTATTTTTACCTGCCATGGTTTTATATTTTCCCTATCAGCACAAGTATTGTTTTCAAAAGGCCCCCCTCCATCTTTGCAATTAAATAGCACGTGCAGAGCATGAGCAACAGCATATGTGGCCTTGTACACATTATTCAGCAGGCTGGCATCTGAAACATCTGTGAAACGTGTCTTCACATCCAGGAGAGACTCCTTCCCGTTGCAGGCTGTGGTCAGGTCTTCAGTGTGAGTCTCTGATTGGGGAATCAGGATGCAGCTGAACACTGTCTCCCACAACTCCACAAGCCCCTGATTCCCTGGTATGGTGGAGGGCCTCCTGCTGGCTAGAAATTCCTGTAGTCCAGGGATTTGAGCATTTAATGCTGCAAAGCCAACTGCCCCCTGAACCACAGCATAATTTACTGCAGAGGCAATATAACGGTATGTGATCCAGCCCTCACTCCCAACCCACTGCAAGCCCGTCACATTCTGAGCGTGAAGCTCCTTAAAAAGTATGTCAAGGTCGGTGCCATCAGCAAATGCCACTAATACCTTAGAGGTGGATTTCTTTATGATGTCCACCACATCTAAGAACCACTTCCTTGGATTAGTTCGGTAAATGGCCACTGAATACTCAACACACACACCTTCCCTTTCTGCTGCATCCAAGAAAGCAGCCATGCCGCCATTCCCATAGTCACTATTAGACCTGATGGCTCCAACCCAGGTCCAGCCAAAATATTTCACAAGCTTTGCTAGCACTTTGCTCTGGTAAATGTCACTAGGTATGGTTCTAAAGAAAGAGGGATAGTCTTTTCTGTTGCTAAGACATGCACATGTAGCTGAGTGACTGATCTGGAAAACAATAACATAGTTTCATGTCATAGTAAGTACCGAAGACATTTAATGACGACTATTACTTCTGGGACAGTTTGTGTGTGCAGAGAGCATGCATACCCACAACACTCACCACAGGTATATGGAAGGGTCCGATGGTGTGTGCAATACCTATCGTAGAGGTAGATGTGGTTTCCCCTATGACAGCATGTACATTGGAGAATGTGTTACAGTTACCTGCTCCACTTTCATACCTATTCATGAGATTTAGTGATGCCCTGGTGGACAAAGGTATACTTGGGCATGAGTCAAAGATCCTATAACCAAGTGTCACTCCTGGCAGCAGCTCTGAGCTGTTGTTAATTTCTTCTATAGCAAACATCATAGTGTACGCATACTGAAGCTCTCCTAGGTCCAGTCTGAGCAAAGGAAAAAGCAGCAAATTATACAAAACACATATAAGCAAAGATAAAGATTACATTTAAAACATAAAAAAACAACACATATTGTATTTACAATGAATTTCTTTTATCCTTCTCTTACCCTTCACACTGGATTGTTCCTGGATTGACTTCAAAAGTTGGATTAACAGTGATGGGGTTTTGATGGAAGGAGAAAATCCCTCCAATGCTGATGTCTCCTTCCTTAGAAAACCGAGACAGTTCTTTTGTCCCATACGCCTGACACGCAGGCTTCCCTCCCCTCACAACCAGAAGGGAAAGAAGCAGCAGGTTGGCTATCAGCAGCATAGTTGTTCAGCTGAGTGCTTCTTAGCCAATGCCCAGAGATGCACCTCCTCTGCTCTCTGCTTTTTATGTGACTTTTATATCATAAAGTCACAGGGACTTGGGGGCAACAGTGGTGAATATTGTCTTTCTCCACCAATGACATTGCTTATGTTGTGACTGACCAGCGAGCAAACTACATGAGTAATCTTAGTATTCAAATAACCCCTTCCTTATATTAGGCTTTTGTTGTTTATTGTATATTAGTTGTATGTTTCAAATTTTAATATCAACCTAAAAAATAAAACAAAAAATTCTTTACACACAGGGAAGGGGGATCAAGGTATGAAATTTTATCCTAAGTCATCATCAGTGACGACCCTTAACCCCTTGATGAACCTTAACCCCATGTTATCAGAATATGTAACGTTTGTTCTTAGAAAAAAAACTGTTTGCAGAGAATCAATCGCAATCAGAGGGGAACAAAACGGACATGCATCAAAAACTATTTGGTTTTTTTTCTTCTAAAGTTGAGGATTCCAGTCTGGGTTCAGGTTTGGAGTCATACTGTTGACAACTGTGACCTCAGAGGTCAAAGGCAAAACTAAGACTAGTCAAAAAAAACACCTGTTGAATCTCAAACAGAGCTGGTAAAAATAAGGTTTACATATTATAATGGCAGGTGTATCATATTTGGTACAGTACATGAGTTTTTGAGACCTCTATATAACTTTCTGTTTGTCTTGCTTTTCTATCCAAATCAAAATAAATAAATCTGAAAGGTGCAGTAAGCAGTTTTAATGGTCTCTCCCCATCATATGCCTTTTTGTATTTCTCTCAGGTTTCACTAGTAAAACATAACATTTTGGAGCAAATATACAGAAAAATAGCCCGAAGCTTGAGGCGAGAATGGCAAATATCTCCACAGCGACAGTAAACTTACCAGGAGAGCTGACATAAGCTGGGATAAAAGTGACCCAGACTGCACAAAATATCAGCATGCTGAAGGTAATGAATTTGGCCTCGTTAAAATTATCAGGCAGCTTTCGAGACAGAAAAGCAAGGATGAGGCATAGCAGAGCCAGAAGGCCTATATACCCTAATGCAGCCCAGAACCCTAACGGTGAACCTAAATTACACTCTAGAATGATCTTCTTAGCGGCGTGAGCTGTGTTCTTGTAGGGGAATGGTGGGGCAAAGATTAACCACAGCACACAAATCAGCACCTGCAGTAAAGTACAGCCGAGCACGCTTGTTCTCTGAAGTGAAGCAGAACACTGAGGAACCGTTTTCGCTGGCCTTGTAGCCTTGAAAGCAGTCACCACTGTTACAGTTTTAGCCAAAATACATGACATGCACAAGGCAAAGCTTACGCCAAAAATGATGTGGCGCAACATGCATGACCACTCAGTAGGCTGGCCAATGAAGGTCAGAGAACATAGGAAGCACAGAGTTAAGGAGAAGAGCAGCAGGAAGCTCAGCTCAGAGTTACTAGCTTTGACGAGAGGTGTGTCACGAAACCGAAAAAACACACACAACACTGCGAGCGTTAAACTTGCTCCAAACAACGAGAAGGCAGTGAGGAGACTCCCCATGGTTTCTCCGAAGGACAGGAACTCTATCACCTTTGGAACACACTGGCTTTGTTCTTCATTTGACCAGTACTCCAGCGGACACGGTGAACACTTCGCAGAATCTGAATGGAAAACATTGAAAACTAGAAAGTATTTTTGATAGAGCTCATAGTAAAATAATGCATTAACTTATTGGTACAATTTATGCGGTGGAAATACAGTAAAAGGAAATTTTCTACACACTGTTGGCGTTGCTAATCTCTCCAGCGGCACAGGCAATGCAGGAGAAGCAGCAGATGGGTTTGCCTTTAATTGCAGCCTGACGGAAACCTGGCGGGCAGCTCTCACTGCAGACAGACAGCGGCCTCTGTAACAACACCACAACTCTGCAGTCAGTTTGTTCCTCCTGTAATCCACATACTTAATTTAGATTATTTAATTCATTTCAGGTTAGTAATATTTAAAATCAATTGTAATCACAAATTTAAGCTCGGGACCATTATTTTACACATGATTCTGCACTGGATGGAAACATTAACATTATAAAGTAGTCCAGAAGCTATTTTGTTCCAATTAAAAGAGCAAAATGAAGAATACATGTTTGTGTGTGTGAGTGATGCCAGAGAGAAGTAATATAATAGTGTAAATAAATTAATTTCAAAATCTTCAAATCGTCTAAATTAATTTTGAAGATTTATTTCTTTTTTATAATAATAATGCCACAATATTACTAATGGACGTACCGTTTGGGATTCAGTCACCCATGTTATGTTGATCCCGTTCATGGTAATCTGCCTTCCACTTGGTAGTGAAGCATCATAGCTGCCTACAACCACAAAGAGCGTATCTCCTGCTTGGTTTCTCTGCCAGTTCACAAGCTCATAAGTTGCTGAAGGGTCTCCATTCTCATCAAAATCTACTCGTTCTCCAGACTGAAGAGTAAAATTCACATGTTGGAGGTGTCTCACAATCTGCCAGTTCAGAACAAGGATGAATAGATTAGCATGTAGACAATTCTACATAATAACAATTACTTATTCAAAATGTATAAAGGTAATTTCTTACCTGTTTTGGCTCTAAATCATCTTTCCAAATACATGACTGATTAATGGCTTCACCACTTTGTCCACAGTTTAACATGCTATGCATGGCATGAGCTGCAGCATACACAGCCTTGTAGACATTGTTAGATATTCTTAGCTCTGATACATCTGTGAAAGGATTGTTGACGTCTTCTAGCCTCTCAGAGCCAGAGCACTGACTCTGAGCAGGCAGTCTGGGTTGGAAGCTGCAGCCAAAAGCAGTTTCCCAGAACTCTCTTAGCAAATTATTCTCAGGGTCCTGACTTGGGTTAACATGTAAAAGAAATTCTTTCAGGCCTGCAATCTTTGTCTTTCTAATGGCAAAGCCCAGAGACCCTGTCAGTATGCCAGAGTACCTCTTATGAGCCAAATGACTTGCTGTTATCCAGGATTCACTGCCCACCCACTGCAACCCAGTCAAGTTTTGCTTCAGAGCTTCCTCGAGCAAAATGTCCATCTCGCTCTGTGCAAGGAAGGCAACCAAAACCCTTGCACTGCCACTGCGAATCACTTTGACAACCCTCGCGAGCTCCTCAGTAGAATCGGTCCTTGATATGGCCTCTGAATATTCAACACAAATCCCTTCCTGACTTGCAGCTGTGATAAAGGTGGCCATCCCATTGTTGCCATAATCATTGTCACTTCTAACTGCCCCAACCCATGTCCATCCAAACAGTTTAACCAGTTCTGCCAGGGCCCTGCTCTGATAGTAGTCACTGGGGATGGTTCTGAAGAACGAGGGGTAATCCTTTCTGTTACTCAGGCAAGCACATGTGGCAAAGTGGCTGATCTGACAGTAACGAAAAGAAAAGAAACAAAAGCACCCTGGCATGTGAGTGGGAAGAAACTGACACATGGGTATTCAGAGACGAAGCAAAAGCAATCCACTGTAGCAATAAAAAGCCTGAAAGCCTTAACTTGAAAATCTGCAAAATCATGCCAGTGACCAAAAAAATGACCAGAAATCAGCAGTTGTGAACATTTCGCTATGGAAAATTGACCAGAAAACCTATATATACTTACTACTGGAATTTGGAAAGTCCCAGAAATTTGCAGCATCACAATGGTCGAGGAAGACTCAGAGGCTCCAATGATGACATGAACAGATGACTGACTGCTGCAGGTTTTTTCCGCTGTCCTTTCCTGTCCATTCATTAAACCCAACACTGCACGTGTGGAAGGCAGCGTTGAACCACAGCTGTCAAATATCTTATAACCAAGTGAAATATTAGGCAGTAGAGTGCTGCTATTGTTGATCTCTTCTATGGCAAAAATCATTGTTTGAGCAAAACGGAATTCTCTTAAATTTATCCTAAAAAGAGTTTAAAAGAGAGAGAGAGAATTATGAAAAGTTCTTTAGGTCATGAAACCTGCAAAGGGAAGAAAGGACAAACCTGGAGCACATGACAGGTTCTGGGATACCAGTCAGGGAGAATGAAGGCTTTGAGATTTGGCTATGGATGGAAAAAGCTCCTCCAATAATAATCTCGCCTTTCTTAGACAAAAGAGGAAACTCTGGGCTTCCCAGCATCTCACAGACAGCAGCATTTCCCTCTGCTCTGCAGAATCCCATAAAAAAACCAAAAAGTAACATTGCACATGTACAGTCATACATCTTTTACAGGCAGGCGCACTCATGCATACACAACCCTGTACTCTGAGGCTATCACTGACCACGCATGTGTGTCCTTTAATGGGCAGAGCTTTATACTGGTATAGTTGATGAAGACTAAGATCCTCCTATCAAATTACAGTATGTTGGTGCTGTCATGTTTGCCATTTTTTTCTGTAAGATTTTATGTTTCGTGAAATCCTTGAGTCACCATTACTAGAAAGATCATTTATATTAAGAAGCCTTCTTTGCACACATTTTATATAATAGTGTAAATTATCATGTGAATTATTACCTCTGCTGAGGAGGTTATGTTTATGGTAGCCTTTGCATGCAGGTCATTCTGTCTGTAAACAACCAGAACATTTTAGAATGAATTATAAAGTACTGTGTAAAGATTTAAAAAATATGTCACAAATTTACCTCTGACCTCTCCTTCAAGGTCAATATCTTTAAACTTCCTCCTGACTGCAACCAAAGCAATCACAAGGATGTTTTCTTAAGGATTTGGCTTGGCAGCAGCCAAACAGACTAGGAATACATTTCTTCCCTGGCAACTGATGGATGCGTCACCGAGGCCATAAATGAGCACCTTTACAGCAATGTTCTGTTTATACATAGGTGGGTCCAAAATATGATGTTGGCCTCTATTGATTGACATGTTTTGATGAGTGATTATTTGCACCAATACACGTGTGTATATGTGTGACAGGTATGTGTGAAAATACTGAGAAAATCCAAATCCATGGGGTGTCTCATACAAACTCGATTCCAAAAATCTTGGGACTCTGTGTAAAGTGTACATAAAAACACACTGCAATTATTTTTTTAATGTCATAAACCCATATGTAATTCACAATAGAACCATGTTGAATGTTTAAACTAAGCTTTTACACAGAAGCCCAACAGATATGATATGTCTAGATATGATATATCTTGTGCTTTTCTTTCAGTTGGGCTTTGCAGTGGCGAACAAATTAGTTGTGAACATGAGTGTGAACAAGTTGTGCCTTAGAAAAGAGGTCTGTTACATCAGTGAATATTGCAAAATTTGGACAACTGACTGTGGAAATGGTTTGCAGGATCAAGTTCAGTTCAATTCAGTTTAGCACCAAATCACAACAGTCGACTCACGGTGCTAAATATGATAAGGTTTAGGTTTATGTGGATTTGAAAGGGTTTTCTTTTGTAAAGACAAAGCTTTTTGACCCATGTGTACATTTATAAATATGAAAGCCATTGTCTACATGATCGTCTACATGCTAATAATAAAGAGAAATGGATGTACAAAAGTTTTGTCCCTTAAAATTAAACAGATTTATACAGTGCATAATTATAAACCAGACATAAGTATATCACATAGTTATTACAACAATTGGTACATAACAAAATGGTCAAAATCAATAATAAAAATTCACTTTGTGTCTTAGAGATTTTTGCACGAGTGCAAAGCTTTATAACAATCATGTGTTAGTTAATATGACTCCAACTTACGGCTAAGCAGTGAAATCAAAAAGTGGGGGTCAAATAAAACTGGTACCCACATTTATTTGGATTGCATTTTTCCCATCATGTGTTTCTTTGTGTTCAGTTCTGGTTTCAGTACAATAATA
This sequence comes from Apistogramma diplotaenia, assembly GCA_015052665.1. Lineage (NCBI taxonomy): Eukaryota > Metazoa > Chordata > Actinopteri > Cichliformes > Cichlidae > Apistogramma > Apistogramma diplotaenia. The sequence continues at coordinate 8,916 of VOQJ01029976.1, forward strand.
TAGCATTTTGGTGCAAAAATACAAAAAAGTAGCCCATAACTTGATGCCAGAATGGCAAATATTTCCACAGCATCAGTGAACTTCCCAGGAGAGCTGACATAAGCTGGTATGAAGGTTAACCACACCGCACAGAATATTAACATGCTGAAAGTGATGAATTTAGCTTCATTGAAATTATCAGGCAGCTTTCGAGCTAAAAAAGCAAGAACAAAACACAACATAGCCAGGAGACCTATGTACCCTAACACAGCCCAGAACCCTGCAGGTGATCCCAGGGCGCATTCAAGTACGATTTTATCTCTATAACTATTCATATTTTTGTAGGGGAATGGTGGGTTTATTGTTAGCCAAAGTGTGCAAATCAACATCTGTATGAGAGTAAAAGCCAGAACACAGAGTCTCTGCTGTGCAGGTCCAAACCATTTCATCACATTACTGCCCGGAAGTGTAGCTTTAAAGGCCATCAGCACCACTATAGTTTTCCCCAGAATACAAGAGATACAGAGGACAAAGGTGATGCCAAATGCTGTGTGTCGCAGCATGCAGGACCACTCAGTGGGCCGGCCGATGAAGGTTAAAGAACACAAGAAACATAGGGTCAGGGAGAAGAGCAGCAGGAAGCTCAGCTCAGAGTTGTTGGCCTTTACCAATGGAGTGTCCTTCTTGATTAAGAATAGAGCGGCCACTATTAAAGTAAGGAGCACACCAAACAAAGTAAAAAACACAAGAATGTTACCCATAACTTCAGCGAAAGAGAGAAACTCAACATTTTTCAGTATACATGCATCTCTGTTTTCATTGGACCAGTACTCTTCAGGACACTTTTTGCAGTTATTAGAATCTGTAATAAAAACATTTTCACTATTATTGGCAATAAATCAGTCGCATCCTGAATCTGTGAGTGTACCACAGAAGACTTGAACATGATATATAAACTGCGAAAAGCAAACAGTGCATGCAAATTATCATAATTCAGTACTGCGATACCTGTGGTGTTGCTGATTTCTCCATCTGCACACGGCATACAGTCATAGCAGCAGACAGGCTTCCCTTTTTGTAGGACTTTATGTGTTCCCGGATGGCAGCTGTCACTGCACACTGACACAGGCACCTTTGAATCCAATAAAAAAGATTACATGTAAATATTTTTGATGAGATAAAGTAACTTTTAATTATGTTTTACTCTCAGTTAAGATGTTTACCTCTTTGCTTCCTCCGGGCCACATTATCGCTTCAGTTTTAAGAACGAACCTCTGCCCAGGAGGTAGGGAAGCATCATAATAGCCAACCGGTATAAACTGAACGGCTCCACCTGGTCCGTGCTGCCAGTTCACCACCTCATACCTGGCCACAGTTGCTCCGGTGCTATCAAACCATACTCGATCCCCATTCTTAATCGTGAAGTTTACTTGCTTTAGAGACTCCAGTACCTGAAGACCCCAAAACAACACTGTATTATACAGTATATTGTCATTATATTAATATCGGTGCAAATCAAAGAAATTAAAAGATTCTGTCACTAGTTTATTTTACCTGCCCGTGAGTAACATTCACTTCCTTGTGACACCCTTGACTGTTTGAGCACTTTAGGATGCTGTGCAGAGAATGGGCTACAGCATAAATTGCTTTGTAAATGTTACTGGAGTATCTCAGCTCTGCTACATCATCATCATAATCTCTCAGCTCCATTAGATCCTGGTTTTCGTTGCATGATGTTGTATTTATCATATTTCCCTGGTTTGGCTCCTGACACTGAAATTCCATCTCCCAAAAACCTTTCACTAAAAAATCCTCCATGCCACTGATGTTAGCCTTTTGCACTGCAAAGCCCAAAGAGCCTCCCAGCACATTAAAGCTGGTGGGAGTCACGAGGCTGTCAGCCGTGATCCAGGCCTCCACTCCAATGAATTGTCTGCCAGTGATGTTGTTCAGACTCAGCTGCTCCAGAAGTATGTTCATCTCTACATGCGCCAGGAAACCAACGAGAACCCGGGCAGTGCTCTTACGGATCACATCAACCACTTTCAGAAGTTTTTCTGGTTCCGCCCTGTTAAATTTTTCCCTGTATTCCACACACACTCCTTCTTCTTGGGCTGCAGCTAGGAAGATAGCCATGCCATTGTTACCATAGTCGCTGTCACTGTTGATTGCCCCAACCCAGGTCCAGCCAAAGTGCTTGACCAGTTGGGCGAGGGCTCGGCTTTGGTAAAAGTCACTGGCAATGGTTCGAAAAAAATAGGGATATTCCGTCCTGCTACTCAAACACTCACAGGTGGCTGAGTGACTAATCTGGGTGCACACAATAGAGAAATACAAGAGCGAGAGAATAAGGAAAGCTTACATTTTACATGCATTGATACCCATCAGCATCCCTCTTACCACTGGTATTTGAAATGGTCCTGTTGTTTGTGAAAGCACAATGGTCGAAGAGGACTCAGACTCGCCAATAATTGCACGTACAGCAGCGTGACCAGAGCAGCTCTTTCCCAGCGTCCACTCGTCACCATTCATCAGCGCCATCACCGCTCGCATTGAGGATAACGTCGAGCCACAGTTGTCATAAATACGATATCCAATCGAAACATTGGGAAGAAGAAATTTGTCTTTGTTTATTTCCTCAATGGCAAATATCATCGTTTGGGCAAATCGAAACTCCCTGAGGTTGACGCTGAGAGAAGAGGAACAAAATATAAACTTGTGTTTATTGTCACAAAAGTCAGTATTTTTGTTAAGAGATTAAAATTACCTGGAACATCTGAGACGTTTCGGTTTCTCTGTAAAGACGAGCGAAGGCTGTGTTATTTTGCTGTGGATGGAAAAGGCTCCACCGATCATGACATCTCCTTCTTTTGACAGCAGAGGAAACTCTGGACTCTCCAATATCTGGCACAGAGAAACTTCCTCCTCTGCTGTCTGAAATGCTAAAAGCCCCACGAACACCAGCCCTGTTATCGTTGGGGACATTTTTTCTACTTATGAATCCTAGTGGGGAAAAGCCACTCATGTCTGGGTTATAGCACAATTTCATCTTAGACCACAACAGGGCCCACTGGTTCTTACTAACCAATCAGAGACAGGTAAAACCTTGATTGGGCAATCAGTAATTAGAAATTGCTAAACATATGTGTACAGCATAATGAATAATTCTTTTTTTCCCTAGATTACGCTGTCCAAAATAAAACTTCAAAATTCCCCTCAATTCTAAAAATAATAATAATAATATGAATTCATTTTGCATATGCATTTTGTGACCAAGCTGTACTTACTGGTTATTTTGTTTGACTTTGCAGTGTTGGACATCGCTGCTCTGTCAACTGATTTCAGGGTGAGTCAAAAGTAGTCATGAATAATTAGGCCCAGAGAATGCTTCCATATATTCAGTCAAATCTTTAACTTCCCCTCGCTCCATTCACTTATTTTATTTTAGGCATTTAAATTAACAGATTTTGTTTTCTATAATGAAATTCTCCATTCAAGACACAATTACTACACTGTTTTATTTATAGTGCTGCAATAAATGCAATACTAAAAAACGTATTGTCATGTTAATATACATGATGTTGTTGGAAATATAATGCAATTAATAATGATTTGCAAAACAAAAGCAAAATGCAAAATAATAAAAAAAGAACTTGGGCGGCACGGTGG
>VOQJ01029981.1:16690-28503 GCA_015052665.1 Apistogramma diplotaenia
GACAGCGAGAAGAGGGTAACGGACGTGCAGTCTTTGTATGTTCGTACTGTGATTAACTTCAAAACGCCGCGCTCATGTCTGCGATTCCCGTCTGCTTAGGTGTTGGTGCGTAAAGGTACAGTGTTCCCGGGTCGGCAGTTCAATCTGGATGAGGATGATGAAGATGATGATGGGGACGACATGGCAGCCTTGGAGAGGAAGGTCCACAGAGCCAACATGCCTGAAGCTGCCCTCAAAATTTGCCTAAAAGAACTCAAAAGGTAAATGTTCTCCTCATGTTACACCTGCAACACTTGTGATGAAAATGATGACACGTGCTGATGATGATTTTGTGTATTTAGACCTTAAATACTTCAATCAGATGAATCTTGTTCATGTTTACTAAGATTGAAGAAGATGCCTCAGTCAATGCCTGAGTACGCCCTGACTAGAAACTACTTGGACCTGATGGTGGAGTTGCCATGGAGCAAAAGCACCAAAGGTAACTTCAGCGGACTTCGTCTCAGTTTAAATCTTTGGATTTTCCAGCTTTCACTGAGCCGATCCGTCGAATCACTTCCTGTCTCGATGAGTAAGAAGCTGCGGAAACGCGATTGCTGCTTTAAAATGCAGCTGTTTGGTGATGACTTATCCTCCTTTCCAGGTCCTTTGTGTAACCAAATATCAGTGGAAGCTCAGGGATCATTCAGCAGCAGTGTCAGAGGTCGTAACCAGACAGTTTGTCTGATTGATGGACCTCCAAACTGTGCCAAACCGCTGTGGGACAAATCTTTCACCTGTGGTTTTTGGTGTCCGTCCTTTTTTAATGTTTCTTTGTTCTCCAAGTCAAATTGAAACCACCTAAAAGACTTCTACAAACTCTGCAGACTGCCTGGACATCCGAGCTGCACGCACTCTGCTGGACAATGATCACTACGCCATGGACAAGCTGAAGCGACGTGTCCTGGAGTACCTGGCTGTCAGACAGCTGAAGACATCACTCAAGGTGCGTCTTAGATAACCAAAAAGTAGTGTGTATTTCTTTTGATTTGTCCTGCATTAATCACTGAATCTCCTGCTGCTGTGACTGCTGTTTTCAGGGCCCCATTCTGTGTTTTGTGGGTCCTCCTGGAGTTGGTAAGACTAGTGTTGGACGCTCCATCGCCCGAACTCTGGGCAGAGAGTTTCACCGAATTGCTTTGGGAGGTGTCTGCGATCAGTCTGACATTCGAGGACACAGGTACATGCATCTGCATGTTTATGTCCATAGTCTAGACTGTAAATGTCCTGGTTTTCCATATACAGTAACAACAATAAAACACAAGCAGTTATATTAGTCATGAGAGATGATGCCTTTTAACTGTCTTCCCATAGAAAACTGTACAGAACACTTTGAGTATATTTTATAACAGTGGAACTTAAATTGGCTCTGTGGATGTGATCAGGAGCAGAAACAGCAGCTCGCATTAATCAGGTGGTGGCCTCCAGCTCCAGAACAGTGTGAAGCAACAGGCACCTCCAGGTCTGAGGCCGTGGTCCTGTGTGTGCCCGCGTTGCTGCAGCGGGTGGAGGAGTTGAAGTGTCTCTGGGTTTTCATGTTCATGAGTGGCGGGAGATTGACGGATAGATTAGGGCTGAGTCTACGGTGATGCGGACGCTGCACCGGTCTGTCGTGACGAAGAGGAAGCTGAGTGTGTAAATGAAGCTGCCAGTTTACTGGTCAGTCTACATCCCTACCCCTCATCTGTGTCTATGAGCTCTGGGTAGTGACCCAAAGAAGACGATCGCGAATACAAGCGGCAGAAATGAGGACCAGGGTCTTAAACAGTTTGGTCATTTTAAAAGTGTCTGAGGTTCTTTTTTACTTTAATGATTTTCATTTCCTACCTCTGAAGCCCACAGACCACTTTCAGCCAGTACCTGCCACAAACACCTGAAGCTTGCTTCCATTAGCTTCATTCCCTGCAGAGTAATATAAGCGGGTAATTTAGTGCACGTGTCTAAAATGTGTTGTGAGCCTTTTGGTTAGTTTGAAAGTGAAGCATTCACATGTTCACCCTGTCTGCAGGCGTACGTATGTAGGGAGCATGCCTGGCCGCATTATAAATGGTTTGAAGACGGTGGGCGTCAATAATCCCGTCTTCCTCCTGGATGAGGTGGACAAGTTGGGGAAGAGCCTGCAGGGAGACCCTGCTGCTGCTCTGCTGGAGGTCAGTCTGCTTTTCTCTCTGATCACCTGCAGTGTAGGATCCTGTGTGCTAAGGTGGACTCTTCTGCTCTGTTATAAGGCACCTCCACTAGCTGAGCGATGCTGTACTGCATCTACTTCATATGGGGTTCAATTAGCCACAGATGCACTTATGAACTATAGGATATACTTAGCAGAAGGGTTAATTATGATCAGTTATGGAACACGTGACCTGTTGCTTGTTTTTGTGGTAAATGTACCACTACAACGCGCTCGGACGCTAAACAGCTTTCTTTGTCTGTCTGCTTTCTGTACTCATGCTAAGGTCCTGGACCCAGAGCAGAACCACAGCTTCACAGACCACTACCTGAACGTGGCCTTTGACCTCTCCCAAGTGCTCTTCATCGCCACTGCAAACACCACGGCAACCATTCCCCCGGCCCTGCTGGACAGGATGGAGGTGCTGCAGGTACCAGGTGGGTTTAGTTCCAGAATTTACGAGAACTTATCATAAGCATCCATATTATTGAAAATACTTCAAATCCACAGTAAAATGTAGCAGAAACAAATTTATCTTCTTAAATATTTATTTTTATTATTAATCCAGGCTACACCCAGGAGGAGAAGGTGGAGATTGCTCACCGTCACCTGATTCCAAACCAACTGGAGCAGCACGGGTTAACGCCTCAGCAGCTGCATATACCTCAGAGCAGCACCCAGGACGTAATCAGCAGGTACGCCCCCACATGAACACTATGGGAATAACTTCAGCCTGGTAGGAGCACAACCAAGTCGTAGTTGATTGATTTTACACATTTCTATATATATATTTCTATACATATTTTTAATGGTGATGTTTGTCCATCAAACATCCTGATCAACCAAACAAAAGCCCTAAAAGAAGCCGCCGTGTTTCTGACGGGACCGGCTCAGGTTCTCCGGGCAGTAGCGAGTACATTAAAACTCTTTGTCAGTTACAGCCGTGTACACGGTGATTTTATTTGTCCTTCTGTTTGTTCCGTCTCTTTAGATACACTCGAGAAGCAGGGGTGCGCTCGCTAGAGAGGAAGATTGGGGCGATCTGCCGGGCTGTAGCTGTCAAGGTTGCTGAGGGTCACATGCTCACCAAGACTGAGACATTAACCCCCGAGAACTCCAAACAGGAGGGAGGTGAGAGCTTCCTTCTTCCCCTCTCTGTTTGAAGATGCTGCTTTGGTGTTTAGCTTGTGCATTAAATTAAAGGAACAGACTATGATGCAGGCAGTCGCTAGAGGATGAAAGACTTGATACTGTCAGTTTATCAGACTGCCAGCATGAGTGTTGTTCTGTGATGTTTAGTCACATTGTTCGTTATTTCAGTGTATATTACATACAGTAAGCACTCTGACAGTGAAGAGGAAAATTCCCTTTTAACAAGGCCTTCTGCCTTAAAACGTTTATATAAAACAGTGCTTCTCAATTATTTACTGTCATGCCCCCCCCCCAAGGCGAAGAAGAAACCTTTCGTGCCTCCCGCCCTGCTTCTGGCCACGCCCCCTCCTTCCGGCCGTGAATTGCCGTTTAAAGTATAGAACAATTTGACCCTTTAAGTTACATTTCTTTGACATTCCGCGTAACCCTCTTTATTGGAGGAGAAAGCGAAATGTTAAAAAAGTAACTTAAAAGGCCAAATTGTTCTACATTTTTAACGCCAATTCACGGCCGGAAGTAGGGGGCGTGGCCGGAAGCGCTGCGCGGGCCAGAAGTTCGAGATGGCGCCCATAGAGCTATTATTTACTTACTCTGACAATGCGCGCGCCACCGCCACCTACTGTAGTGGATGTGCAATTACACTTTATTCTAGTAAGGCAAAAATAAAAAATCACATGTTCTCCAGGGTCACACGTGCCCCTCATGAGTGCGCCCCACTATTTGAGAAGCACTGATATAAAATGAAAATCAGAAGAAAAAAATAAGCACTGATGAAAAGGCAACACTGAGCTGACTCGTGGGGCTCGAACCCACAGAGCATTGACGGGGAGTTTGAGTGCCACAGTTACTGTACAAGCAGAGTGAGACTGACGACCTGCACCGGTGGCACATAAGTGAACAGAGGACTGTAGGGACATATTCTTCTATAGCAGCACAACTAAGGGTTGGTTTAAGGTTAATCCAGGCCTAACTATAGTCTTTATCAAAAAGGGTAAAATATGCAAAGCCTAAGCTTAAAAGCGAGTTGTCTCCTGGTAAGAGTCTCAGGGAGGGAGGGGCAATGATGGCTGAAGGCTCTGACTTTCTTCGCGCTGATGGAAGCTGCTCTGATTGGATGAAATGGTACTGTGAGGTCTTTAGCTTGGTGATTCAGAGCCTTCTGTGTGAGAGGAAAGATGAACTATTCTGGATTTAACAGGGCACCAGTTGAGAATAGCTAATATGGGAGAAATAAGATAATAACCTTTAAGGTGCCTTCTGTAATACAAAAAGACTGCAACATTTTATACGCAGTGTCGTGTTGTACTTCGTTACACTAAATGGTTTTATTTGGTCACTTCAACAAGTCAGTTGAGCCATCTTGTAATAATTTTGACGTTAATCTTCAAATTTGACTGAGTTTGGAGACTGAGGTCGCAGCATGCTCGCAGATGCATTATGATTTTGTGTAGCAGGATCATATCCAAAGTAAACCTCGGAAGCTGGTTCGGATATTACAAAGCAACAGTGTTGTCTGAGGGATTCCCAGTAGAGTAAATGATTGTGGTAAAATGGAGACGTAAACTCATTTTTGCTCACATGAACATGAATTATTGGGTTTATTTAGTGGTTTAATCAAACAGAGAGACAGAAATTTGGGATAAACGTGACACAAGCATTTCTTATTCTGTAACACGGCCTCTGTGTTGCCAGGTAACAGGTGTGTTTTGCATTTTCCACCTGGTGACCCGTGTTTGATGTCCATCGTGGTTGTGGTGTATTTTGTTTGATGTGTGTGTGTGTGTGTGTGTGTGTTCAGCGGTTTTTCGCCTCCTTCCCTGTGAAGCTTTTCCTCTGCAGGATCAGTCAGATCTGATGACTACAGTGTGTTTACATCCACCTGAAACAGTAAAAAGAGTCCTCACCAAACTGGGTGTGAATCACACAGTTAATCACACAGCAGGAAATGATTTAGCTTTGAATGCATGTTTTATTTATGTCTTTTCAGACAAGGCGGCACCGCCAGAGTTGCCCATTGTGATTGATCACGTTGCACTGAAAGACATCCTGGGACCTCCGGTGTTTGAAATGGAGGTAAGCAGGAGAGGCGTCTATCAGAGAAACGTGCAGAATTTATTCCCATCTTCGTCACTTCTGATGGTCTGAATTTTCTGGACCTCAAACAACACACGTGGTCCCCGTCACAGATATGCTGTGAGCACATCTCTCCCCTCCACACAGCTTCTGCTCATCCAATCAGATTTTTAAACACACTTTTGTAAGGGATAAATAATGGACTTGGAGCCTCTCTGTGATTATTCAAACAAATGCATCTTTTCAGACGTTTTCGTGCGTGCATGTTGGCAGGTCTCCGAGCGGCTCACCCTGCCCGGCGTAGCTCTCGGCCTGGCCTGGACGCCGCTGGGTGGGGAGATCATGTTTGTGGAGGCCAGTCGGATGGAGGGAGAAGGTCAGCTCACTCTGACGGGTCAGCTGGGAGATGTTATGAAAGAATCGGCCCACTTGGCTATCAGCTGGCTCAGAGCGAATGCTAAAACCTACCAGCTCACCAACAGTGAGTTCAGATGTGCAAGTGTGTGTATGCTGTTTGTAGGTTCAGAGAAATGCAAAACATGTTGTGCATCTATGTGTGTTTGAACAGTGGTGGGGGGTCCAGATCCTTTAGAGGGGACAGACATTCACCTCCACTTCCCCGCTGGAGCTGTCACCAAAGATGGCCCCTCAGCCGGCGTCACCATCGTCACCTGCTTGGCTTCGCTGTTTAGCGGCCGACTGGTCAGATCAGACGTCGCCATGACCGGGGAGATCACATTAAGAGGGCTTGTGCTGCCAGTAAGTTATCAACGCCATCACACACAACCTGTAAATCCTTGGTCCAGTTTTAACAGACAAGCTTGTCCTCTGCAGGTGGGCGGGATCAAGGACAAGGTGCTGGCTGCCCACAGGGCAGGAGTGAAGTGTGTCATCCTCCCAAAACGCAACGAGAAGGACCTGGAGGAGCTTCCAGCCAACGTCAGAGCCAACCTCGACTTTGTCACAGCCACGAACCTGGACGAGGTGCTCAACGCCTCCTTTGATGGAGGGTTCCCGGGGATGAGCAGAGCACGTGCACACCCTCAGCTCACCAGCAAACTGTAACACGCCAGTGAAATTACACAGGAGCAATGTGAAGCTCAGTGTCCCGAGGTCATCAAAATAAAAGTCATTTTTAATCCTCAACACGGTTGTTATGACATTTAGAATATTAAGAAACTAACTTGAAGGTGAGATGAAGGAGAAGTCAGTTTACAGGTCCTGCAGCTCCTCAGTGCGATCTGATCCGTTACCGTGGCGCCAGCAGAGCGCTCACTGCTGACGTCCTCAGCCTCAGTTCACCTTCCTGCTGCTTATTGCTCCCATGTTTACCTCGTGTTAGCAGCCCTGCTGAGCTCTCGAGGGGGGTGTTGGAACGATCCGGTGAGCGATGCATGCCTTAAAGATGCAGATGGGTTGAATGTGTTTGCTGAAAAGTCCCAAATGTTAGTGATTACAGGTGCTGCTAAGAGAGAGAAATTGTAAATATAAATATGTTAATTTCCACCAATCAGTTGATAACATGAAATCAGTTTACATTTATTTTACCAATTATCTCTCATTTGCTAATTTAACTGTTCATCCTTCTTGCTCTCGGCATATTTAATCACTTGTTTTTGCAGATGTGAACACGAGTGTCTAAAAGTAGCTTTTGAGGTCAGCTTTAGTTTTGTGGCTTAAACGCTGGGATCTGATGCAGTCACACAGCAGCCGTTCAATATTCAGATGATTAACTTGTAGCTTTCTGACAGATATCAAGTGAAGTCTGACAGCTTGCTGAAAAGGCTGACATGAAGTGTCAGGATAAACAATACTTTTTGATAAAACTGGCTACATTTTTGTGGCGAACTTAAATCTCAGATACAACAGTGATTTCACTCTAACTCAGGACCCACGTGTGTCCAGCTGACTTTAAACTTTTGAAAATGGCTGAATAAAAGATGTTTGAATGCTTGAATAACGTGTTTTCATTATTTATTCCTTCTGACGCTGTTCTTTACTAACTGTTAAATGTAGCAAAGCTCAAACACCAATGTCCGGTGATTTGTTCCACATTCAAGCAGCCAGGAAAAAAATGGAGCCAAGCTGAAGATATTGTTGGTAAATAATTTCAGGGGTCCCCATGCTCTGGATTTATTTATTTTTTTATATATATATATATATATATAAATATATATATAAATATATATATTTATATATATATATATATATATGGCGTACTGGTAGGATTCCTGTCTTTGGAGCAGGAGGCCGGGGTTCGAATCCCAGTAAGGGTCTACTGCTATCGCAGCTAGAGATTGACGAGGTACAACACAAATGCTACGGCAAGGGGGAGCCAGGACGGCAGGTCGGGGGGAGATTTCATCAGCACTGATAATAACACTGTACACTGACCCGAGAGATAAGATCATGAAAGGTACCACGATTAAGTGAAGTACCCTCTGAAAGTCTACTAGAAGATGCGAGTGGCAGGACCCTCAAGCTGGAGGATTTATTTAATAATACATTATGGATTTGTGCATTATTTATTTAATGTAAGGTGTAACAGCTGGCGTTAGTAAATTGCATCAAAAAACAAACTCAAATTCGTATGGAAACATCCCACAAGCATATTTATATTTATTTATTTATATAAACATATATATATTTTCACATTATGATACATGTTTAAATTATTGACTGTATCTAAAAATATCACATACAAAATAAAATGAGAAATTATACTGTATATACTAGGTCAGCACATCAGTGCCAGTTAAATCTGTCAAGTAGGTTGCCTGTAGGGATTTTTTAAATTCAAGCAGGTGTCAGTATTCAGTGACGCAGTATCAATACAGTTCGCAAAATTGACTTAAAATATCTGTCTGTAAAGCTGGATTTGTGCATAACTTGTTGAATTTTAATTTTTTTGTAATACACGAATCACCTGATACACATGGACAAAATGAAAGCTACCCAGGAATCAGGTTAGGCAAGTTTTTTAGTTTTTTTTAGACACATTTTAGCATCCGGAGAGCTCCCAGATTCGTGCGTTTAAATACTGGCAGAAAGCTGGGTCATCCGAGTTTTGTTCAGAGTCTAGTGTTTTTTTCTGCTGAATTTAGATTATTTCGTTTGTGGTTTATGTGTCTAGGAGTTTGATACAGGTCTCCTTGTATTTCTCTGTAAGCTAGAACTCATCTAGCAACATGAAATATTATAAAATACTCTTTATAATAGGATACCAAAGGTTTTAACTATCACTTAATTCTGAGGATAGACCACTGTGATGCCCTGCCATAACCGTTTCCTACTCTTCCTTCGTGCCTCTCAGAGTTCGACTGCCTGGTTTCCCAGCCAGAGAAGCACTGCACCACCTAGAGGTCATTTCTTTTAACCAAGTAATTACATTTGTACAGCTCACAAATGCAAACAATCTTAGAATATAAAAAAACTGAACTAAGGGGTGCTGAGGTATCCCATTTTCCGCAGAAAATCATCTTTTCCACTTCGGCGAGAGAATGGAATGAAATAAGTTCAGCGGGAAAAAAACACTAGACTCAGAACAAAACTCAGATGACCCAGTTTGCGCCAGCATTTAAACGCACCGGGTACGCACGAATCTGGGAGCTCTCCGCAAGCTTAAATGTGTCTCAAAAAGAACTTTGTGCACTAATAACTTGATTTGTGCATAACTGTCGTTTAGTAGTCCGTGCGTTTCAGATGATTTACAAAAAATGACAAATCCAGAAAGATAAGCACAAATCCAGCATTACACAGATACTTGAGTCAATTTTCTCGCCATACAATTTGCACAGACTCACAAAAATTAGACAATTGGATGACAGGGTCAGAATTTTGCATAAATAACATGTGAGCATGTATCAGCAGAGGCCGTGTAAGGGAATGGGAGATACTTTCCATTACTGCCAACTGAGCATTGTTTAAATGTTGCAGCCTACCTGAGTATTGTTGCTGACACGTCCATCCTGTGACCACAGCGTCCCCATCTTCCGATGTTTGCTTCCAACAGGACAAGCGCCATGTCATTAAGTTCAGTTAGTTTCTTGAGCAGTAAGTGTACTCAAATGGCCGCTAAAGTAACCAGATCTCAACCCTGTCAGAGCGCCTCTGACATGTGGCAGAATGCGACATTCACGTCATGGTTAGCTGTTGTTAGCATTAGCTATAGCCGGGTTAGCTCAGAGACGCAACCGACAGGATTCAAAAACAGCGCCTTTATTTGGCAGAACTTAAAACCATTCAACGGCAGCTCTCCACAAGCATCTGCTTATCATACATGACAGTCAAACGTAGCTTGTTACAGTCTACTGGGGAACGTAAAAGCGGCACCCACTGAAGTGGTCCTCAGTCCAATAAGCAAGAAGCACCACCTTGTGGCGTCATTCAGCATTACAGCATATTCACATTAACATATTGTGGCTGTTACAAACTGTGTGATGTTATCATGTCAATATGAAGAATGCTGAATCTATGTCATGAAGCGGCAGTTCTGAAGGCAAAAGAGGCCCAAACCCGGTTCTAGCAATGTGTACCTAATAAAGTGTCTGGTGAGTGCATATTTCATATTTGGTGTCCGAAATAAGCCGTTTTAGCTCATCTTCACTCTCTTTGAGCTTACTTTGTTCATAAGGTTTGACTAGAAAGTGAGTGAGACTTGGATTTTAGGGATCGCAGTAAACCATTTAGCCTCTAGGGGGTGCTATTTAGCCTTTAAAGGATTTACTAAAGACATGACTGCACACTCTTTAGTCTTGTTGAGTTTTGGCCTCCTACTTACTTATTTTGCTGTCACATTCCTGCTTCTTGGTCACAAAATCCATAGTTTTCTCTTAATGATGTGTGTGGACTGTATGTTTACACCCCACAGACATTTCTGCAGACACACCCAGTCTCAATTGTGGGCGTGGCTCCTGCAGAGAGGCTGCACCCCTGCGACCACATGATGGGCAAGAAAGGAGAAGTGCTGGTTTGACCTAAGAAGTCTGTCCTTCCCAACATTACCCTCCCTCTGACACAAAGAAACTGCAGAGCACGGTGCTACACTAGCTGCTCTGTACGGCTTTGATTTGAGAAAAAGTTTAATACAACATGTAGAAAATGCTGGATAGAATTTGCAGGCTAATGTAGTGCAGATGTAGATCAAAGGTGGGAGAAAGGATTTTTTTTTCCTATATTGCCTTTACGTTGCCAGATTAGCCGGATTGGAGGACTGAGCTCTCCAGGTGCCCTTTTAGTTTCCTTGGTGCTCCCCAAATAACTCGTGCTCCTGCAGCTGCACTGAACTATTCCTGTGTTTCATGCTGCCTGCCTGATCTACCTGTCTGACCTCACAGGCTGCCCTACATCCACAAACCTACTTAACAATGAGAAAATAAGGGGGCCAGGAGACGCATTAAGGACAGTATCACTGGGATGTACTGAAACTTTGGACCACTGTTTCAACAACTGAACTGAATAAAAGGCTCCCTGCACACAGCAGTATATTTCATGCAAATATTTCCCTTTTTAAAAATTATTTTAAACTTAAACATGTGGATGTCAAACTTTTTACAGCTCAAAGAGAAAAACCGACATTTCAGTTGTAGCTTCTTAAGCGTAAAAAGATCAAGAATTATTTTGGCGATCAAACACAAAGCCTGGGTGTAATTCTCTGCCCCCCCCACCACTTCAAAAATATTAAATTGTGACCTTTTCTTAGTGACTCTGAGCATGTGATAGATGCTTTTGTATCCTGTACGGCTGTTTACTTAAAAATATTTCACATAAATGCAGTCTTACTAGGACCACGAAGAGGGAGCTCACATGTTTTAAAGTCCCTACACCGACTGCATGTCAGCTTCTGTATTCATCTTAAAAATTATTTGACACGTTTTAAAGCGCTTCACGGTCTGGCTCCAGAATATTTGCCTCATGTGCCGACAGCGTGGCCCCTCCTCCGGCTTGTTGTGCCGACACGCGGGACAAAACATTTTAGCTTTCCTGCCCTGAGCTGCTGTAACAGTCTGCCTCAATGTAGGGTGGGTGGGTCACAAGCAGGAGCGTTCATTAACCTGGATGTGCTAAATTGTAACAAAATCTACTAATACAGTCATTGCTTGTCAAAAACTGTGGTTACTTCAGTCAGATATTAGCTCTTATAGGTAGAGAATCAAAAGCCTGCGAGAAGAAATGAAAGAAAGCACCAGGTATGAAAAAGATAGATTTATTTAATGACAAATTAAAACAGAAAAAGTGGAGGACTTAAGGGAGAGCAGCAACATTACTGAGACCCCATGAGAGGAGAAGTGGAGAGATGATTGGCTTGAACTCCCTCCATCCTTGAACCAAAAAAAAAAAAAAGGGGGGGGGGGGAAATTACCCCAAAAAAAAAAAAAAAAAA
>VOQJ01029982.1:0-11174 GCA_015052665.1 Apistogramma diplotaenia
GACCCGGAACTTTCCAGAAAGACTCGATTGGCTGACAGAAGACAAATTAAAACAAATGTAAAAAAAAAAACATCAGCAACACTCCACAGTAGCTCGCTGACAGGAACGTCCATCTGAGATTTAAAGCCAATAACTGGAGCTCTGTATCCGGGCGAGGAGGCAGGAAGTCCCAGAGGAAGCTTTTAACACAAACAGTCGCTACTCTAGATTTTTATAGAACAAGTTTTTGGAGTCAGACTGGAAAAAATACTTTTTAAGTATAAAAAAATGGCACAACAACCTGGATCTGTATCAGGATGTAATCGTTAGCTGTTTACTTTAGAAAGATATTCATCATGTTGCATAAAGCCTCTGATCATCTTTGCATCACAAAATCGTGTAAACAAACCAAAGTCAGAAGCTTTGCATAAGTCGTATTTCAATTAATTATCCCACACTTGGCGTTTACGCCGCCCCTCAGTACCTCATCTGTTTGAAACAAGCGTTTCAACTCCTCTCTTTAGCCCCTCCCTCGAAAACTACTTCCACGTTCTAATTGGCCAACATCTGGAAGCCCATCAGCCCATCAAGGGGCAGGCCCCAAAGCCTGCGAGCTGCACTGCCTGCACTCGTGTTTCTATGCCTGCTGCATATTCTGGGATTTCTTCTATTGGATCTTTTTGATGGCGTTGTAGCAGTACATCTAATCATCAGTTTAGACCAAAAGTGGAATCCAGTAGAATCTGATCTGGGTTCGTTTTAGCAGCACTGATCACCCAGATGGACGCCCCTGCAGCTGGAATGTAACAGACAGCAGATTGAAGCTCGGCCGAGCCTGCTAAACACACAAACTGTGCAACCCGTAATGATGAGGGGCCATTTTGGATCCAGTTTCCACCCGGCGTCACTGTGATGCTGTAGGCTGGACTGGGTTTTACTACGTGCCCAGATCGACATCACTTCCTGTTTATTTACATGCAGCGGGGACGTGATGTTGGCAGATCGTCTGTCAGCTTCTTCGATGCGGTTCTCATTTTGGTTTGTCTGGTTTGGATCGGATTGTTCTCAGTGT
This sequence comes from Apistogramma diplotaenia, assembly GCA_015052665.1. Classification (NCBI taxonomy): domain Eukaryota; kingdom Metazoa; phylum Chordata; class Actinopteri; order Cichliformes; family Cichlidae; genus Apistogramma; species Apistogramma diplotaenia. Next base: position 1,052 of record VOQJ01029982.1, read on the forward strand.
GGACCCAGTCTGAACAGCTTCACGATTGGCTGGTGCAAATCTGGTTTGCTGATGTAGGGAGGTGGGGCATAAAATTGTGGGTGGGGCATATCAATAGGAAACAAGAAACATTTCAGTCTATATTATATATCTGTTCAAAGTGATATCTATACAACACAAACATACATTCTCTCCACAGATTAATTAATATGAATAACTCTTATCAACATTGTCACTGGTTCCAGGTTTCTATTCATCACCGATGTCTTGGTGGTTTGTTCAAGTTGTGGATTTGTTATCTATAACTCTCTTTTAATCATTTACACATCAATTCAATATAGTGAACATCGAATCCCCCCCCCTCCCTTTCCCTCATCCCTCCCCCATCCCACCCATTAACTTTGCAGCCAGGAGTGTTGCATTGTGGGTAGTTTGCAGCTGACCCACTGTTGGTTCACTCTGACGCGTCCTGTGAAGGAGGACAAACAGGAGAAATTCTTATTAAAAAGGTCAAATGATCATAATGTAAAAATGAAAAAGTATTCATTGACAGCCTATCTGACTAAAGCAACATTAAGTTTATGATACGTGTCAGGAAATAAAAAATAACTGTTATTAATCTGAAGGACAACAAAATATTAAAATCTGTGAACATGCACATACAGTCAGATCCCCCAAAATAATGATTTAAACCAACATAATATTAGTTTACATATTTAAAGATGTGAAAATATACTTTAATAGAGGTCCTCAGGTTTAGTTAAGTGGCAAAACTGCAGTTCCTCTAATGGCCACTTGAGGCAGACTCCAAAAGTGAGTCAATGCCCATAGACTCCTGCGTTAAAGTGTCAACTCTACTGCTCAACCCACTGAACTAAACCGGCACCCTTGTAGAATACTTGTAACAAAACTGGGAAATACGATGGCTTCATGTGAGGTACAGCCCATCCAGGAGGTTTGTGCTTTAGTTTTGGTGAGTGAAATTCTAGTGTTTTATTAGCACTTTGCACCTGGCTGATAATTTTGCACTCCACACACTCCAAAGTCCAAACGGGGAAACTTCTGGCTCCACAAACAGACAAGCTGCTGATCAACATGCTAAAACTACTGAGGCTTCACAAAGCGGTGGGTAATGCTACAGTTGTCATATATCCACCTTTCATACACAGTCTGAGGGTTTAGTTAAACCATAAAGTGCTGCAGCGCCCCCCGGTGTATGGATGATGGCATCAGTTGTTTGTTATTATGCGAAAGAAGTTGTTCAGTAAAGAAGATCTGCACCACAGAAATGCAACTGAAAGAATAAAAAGTGTTTAACAACCCTGTGTTTTTTTTCACCACCAAAAATAATGATTAAGCTGATTTCACCTTGAATATACTGAAGCACCACAGCAGGTTGTTACAATGTAGCAGTTTTTACCTTTTTAATGCAAAGGCAGTTATGTAGGAAAATGATTGACCTTAAATCCAGGCGGGGTACTTCAAACACCTTCCATAAACTCACCCGTTTCCTATCCGCCTACATCTGATTGGAGAAGGAGGTGGGCGCCCCCTGCTGGCCGTAGCCTTGACCATACTGCGCTTCCTGGAGGACAAAAAAAACAAACAAAAAGAACAGAATGTGTTCAGCCTGCAGCTCATCACCTGTTTCATTAGCTCAGTTTATCTACAGATCACTTTATTTTATTTTTTATTATTTTGATCAATGATCACTCATTTTCCTGTAAAATGTCTGATCCAGTAAGATTCAGTCTACAGTCATGGGATAAAAAATAAAAGTAATAAATTTACTAATTCAGAAGCCAGGATTATCAAATGTTTGCTTGTGTTTTAAACAGTTATCAGATACATTAATTATCACATATTAATTAATTGACCAATCATCTGTATGCAAATGACTGTGCGATAATTTCTGGTATATTATTTTTGCAGTTGATCCATTATTTAAGTCACCTTTCAAACACAAATGCAAAACAAAGCAGATGCTACAGATGTCATCGTGGAGTCTGGGGCAGTGTGATCAAAAATGAATAATCAAATTAATCAATAAAGAAAAAAAATTACATTTCAACCAAAATTAATCATTTAGTCACTCAGTCAGTGAGCTCTTGTCTTCAGGTTCCAGGTTTGAGGTTACCTGCTGCAGCATTTTTCCCCCTCAGCATCAGTTTGACTGCTCACCTGGTTGTATCCCTGCTGGCTGTAGTCAGGTTGGTAGCCTCCCTGGTTGCTGGCGTATGGGTCCTGTTCGTAGGCCCCCTGCTGGCCGTAGGCATCGGGTGCAGCAGGTTTCGCCTGAGGAGGCGGAGCCCGCATGAAGGGAGCGATGATGCCCGTCTCCTTAAAGACGAACCAGAGGTTTCCCACCCACAGGACGAGGTTAATGAAACCAAACGCCTGCGAGAGGAGACGGCGAAGGTCATCACTGCGTTCTCTGTTTAGGTGCAGATACTAAACTCCATCAACTGCTGAAGGTTTGTTAACATCTTAATGAACAAGCCAAAGTTATTGAATAGAGATTTTCGTCAAAGTGCTGAGAACTGCATTTTCTCTAACGGCCACTTGAGGCAGACTCCAAAAGCTAGTCAATCCTTATAGTCTCCCATGTATACACATTTTACAACTTTGCAGTAGAAAGCAAAATGTTTACAGAAATGGTCCCGTATTTATCGCCTATATTCAATTTGATTTTATTTATATAATACCAATTTACAATAACAGTCACCCCAAGGTGCCTTATAATGTAAGGAAAAGACCCTAACAATTGCAAGCACTCTGTGACAGTGGGAAGAAAGAACTCCGTTTTTACAGGAAGACGCCTCCAGCAGAACCAACCTCAGGGAGGGGCAGCCTGGTTGGTTGCCCCTCCCTGTCACTGACCCACTGTCATTGCCTGAGTTGCTAGGGTCACACCTGTTGTTAGGGCCAAGTTACCGTCATGATAACTGAGAACCATATCAATTTCTCAGTAATAGGCTTCAGGGACCAGTACTAACACTCAGGTATTGGCACTAGTATCCATAAACCTCTGAAAGTTTAAGGGTCACAGCTGTGCTCAGGCCCAGTGGAAGTCTCACCACAGACGTGTTGAGTCCTGACATGACCGGATCGTGGACTTCGCGGCACTTGTTCCCACTAGCTTCGCAGGCGGGGATAATAGTGATGACATCATCCGGGTCGGTCGCAGTCTTCACGTCAGACAGACCTTTGGCCCAGGCTGCCGAACTCACCAGCCACATGAAGGCAAACACTCCGGTCACTCCCAGGTCCTGAAACAGCACACACACACCCAGTGAGGGACATTTCCCACAAGTCAACTGGGAAACCTGGTGGCTGCACTTACAATCAGGGGGCCCTTGTTGTTCTCCTTGTACTTCTCAAAGAAGAAGACGTAGATGCTGAGAGCCGCTGTGGAGTAGAGGAAGGCGAAGATGCCGATGGTGACGAAGAATTCGGCCGAGGAAGAGTAGTCGCCTATCAGGAAAATCCGATCCGTGGACCCATCCTGACAACTGGGGGCGTCAAAGTGCTTCTGGTGGAGTCTGACAGAGGAGGAGTTTAAAGTTCTGAGGTAGTGACGATGAAGCGAAACAGCAACACAGACTTTGGTGACCAACACTAACTAATAAAAACTTTAGAGCTCTGACAGTCAAACCATTTCATCAAAAATCCCCGAAAGAGCCCAAATGCACCTCAAAGCTTTGAAAAAGCACTAAAAAGATTAAAGAAGACCCAGGAATGCTGACTCACGGGGATTTGTGAATAAAAATCAAGCTTTCCTAAATCAGGATGACACATTTAATGAGCAGAACCCAGGATACTGCTGCATCCATTAACCTGGTGAAAGAAGTTTGGTAAAACGTCAGTTCAGAGTTCATGGAGTTGGTGTGCGCTCTGACCTGAACGGGTACTCAAACTCCACCTCTATACTCAGGTCGCTGTACTCCCACTTCTTGCACTCCACCGCAATCTTGAACATCCCAGAATAACTGCCGCAGGTGGACAAGGCAAAGATGGCGAAGAACTGGAAGAGGAAGGAGGAGCAAAAGACTCCAATGTATTTTCAATTATTATTCAGTCAAGGAAGCTCCATTTTTTTCCACGTATGCACCAATCCTTGTGTGAATGCACATATGTGTCATCACCCCTAAAGCTGACCTCTTATCAAACCTAGTTAGATGTTTAGAAATGAAAAAGTAACTGTTTTTCTCATTTTAAGTGATGCACAGATTGTAGGCGCGCTCAGGCACAATGTAATCACAGGCCAGCAGAGGGTTTCATACAAGAAATGCTCCACTTTATTTCATTTCTGTATTTTTTCACAAGGTCTGTCGAGTGTTTGCGTGTCATATTAAGTCAAACCAGAATGTGACTCAAGACTTTTGCATTTTTGATAAATTAATTCAGCTCTTACAGTGGAAATGAAAACATTTGGCTACTCTACATTATTATGGAACACATGCAGATTAATTTGAATATTCATTTCAGACTGAAGAACCTCTGACAGGATTGTGAATATTGATCTGTTTCTGCCTGTCAAAGTTGTTTTTCATAGATTTGTCTAAAGAAATGGGAACAACAGGCTGCTAATAATAAAGTTACTAAAGATACAATTTAAAATTTGTTCTTTGCTAAGTTCTGTGTGTTCTATGTAGACAACACCAGCTCATCCTTTGAGTTACGCGCCTTTAAGGGCATCGACACACCGGGAGCGACGAGCGACGGCGACGTACGGCCAACATCGCTACTGGGGTGAAACCGAACACACGGGAGGCGACGGCGACGGCAGCATTGGCGAATCGCGCGCTCGCGACCACTCCACTGTTCTGCTGGAGGAGTTCAACACTCATGAGCAGTGACTGTGTGACCTGGAGGGCTGTGATTGGGAGGAACAGCTTGCAGTGGTGTTCTGTTATTGGACTTCTGTGCTAAGCACAGTTTGCTCTTAATGAAGATGTTGGACATTTTGACATGTTCAAACAAAAATGAAGAGTCAGAAGATCTATAGGATCTATAGGAATGAAGCGACGTCGCTCCCCGTGTGTCGAGGCCCGTATGCCTGAAGTCTCTGAATCGCTGCCTTATCATGGTGGAGGAGTTTGTGTGCTATGTTCTCCGGGGCAGTTCACCCCTGGAACGGTCTCCTAAGGCAAATTGGTTCAAAGTGAATGGACCCGACTAAGTACGATTCATGAGACCCTCATGGAAATTAATCCAATGGACCACAATACCTCACCCAGATTGGGGTTACCAGGACCCGACCCTGGAGCCAGGCGTGGGGAGAGGCTCATCGACGATGAGGTGAGAGGTGGTGAACAAGGGGTTGTTTACTGTACTTGTCTCCCTCTGGTTCAGTGCATGTAGGTTGGGAATTTTTTACAGTGGACGAAAGGGTTGTAATCTTGCTCCTCTGTGTCTGAACAGGTTCTGACTGTGGTTATGTGCCGAAGGGCAGTTCAGAGTACCCGGCCTTCTCGGGGTCCCTGAGTGGGGTGCTGGACCACTCCACTGTTCTGCTGGAGGAGTTCAACACTCATGAGCAGTGACTGTGTGACCTGGAGGGCTGTGATTGGGAGGAACAGCTTGCAGTGGTAAGCACAGTTTGCTCTTAATGAAGATGTTGGACCAGGACATCCGAGGCCAAATGGGTGATGACTGATTTTGTAATCATTAGATCTGCAGCGTCAGATCTTTGGTTATGTTCTGGACATTCGGGTGACGAGAGGGCAGAGCTGCCAGCTCATAGTGAGTTGGTCTGGGTCTTTATTCTCTCGAGAATATTTGTTCTGTTTCAGCTTACAAACAGAAAATCTGTGCTGCAGTTTTTTGTGATGCAGGTGTTGGTCTGATGAACTCACCAATTCCAGGACCTTAATGAAGCCCAGAGGAGCCTTCAGCACCCCGAACTGATAGTGTGCCACCAGCTGCAGACAGAAACACGAACACTACGTAAGCATTTCCATTCGAGGAGCCTGATGAAAAACAGGCGCTAATGACCTGCTGTTCAGGAGCACTTTCACTCAGGGACGTCAGCGATATCATTAGTGATGGAAGAAAGAAAACAACACATTTTATTGAACACTTTGAATATTTTTCAGCGCTGGAAATGTTCCTGAGAGATTTTGGTCCATATCGACACGACAGAGTCACACGGCTGCTGCAGATTTGTCAGCTGCACATCCAGGATGAGATTCTCCGGTTTCACCATCACAGAGTGAACAGGAAGTGCTCTCAGACAGGCTGTGGGGTTTAAATGATGCTCGGGTGGTACTAAGGGGCCCAGAGTGTGGCCCTACACCATTACACGAGCAGCAGCAGAACCATAAATACAAGGCAGGGTGGCTCCATGTGTTTGATTTAACATATTTACATGGGTGTAGGTGGTTTTAATATAGTTTGTTTTTATATATACTCCACCTGACTGTACCAGGGAGTGTGGAAGGCAGCGAATGGGCTTGTCTCTGGGATTTTGGTCAAATGTTTTTTTGTATTTAGATAGGTAGGAAGGTCACAAAAATCTGACTTGCACTCGTTTATCCTGAAAGCATCATTATGACACGTGAAGCCTCACTTGACCCGGATTTACAGGGTCAAAATGTTCTGATGGATTGAGGAAACAAATATAATCACGGTTTGTCTTTTATGCTGGGAAACAAGTTCCTTAAGAGCATATGTGTGCAAATCTATGCTGTCTATTTTTGACGCCTAATTCTTCCTGAATGTCCTAATAATGTGACAGTGTCGATCCACAGCAGCTGGCCTGGTTTTCCAAGCTGGATGTTTCACCGGTTTGTCTTGGACTGCAGGCTCCAGTAAACAGGAAGCGTGGACACGGACGCGATGACTTGCAGTAACAGTCCGAGATTCTTCGGTCATCAGCCCCATCACCACACCCTCACTGTCAGAGGCGTCACCAACATTACGCTGATCACCACTCGTTTATATCATTTATACGATTTGGTTGATTTCACGTGGGGCCTGATCATTTAGTCTTTCAGTGTGGCGATGATGCGCCGGTGTGTTTGGCTTGAACGGGAATAAAAGACGGTGAGCTCGGAAATAAAAAATCAGGATTGAATCTGATGTCCGCAGGAAGTTCGTGAATGTGGAGGGCTCGAGCTTTTCCACGCGCTTGTGAATGGAGCTCCCTTCCTCCTCCGTCGCGCTGTGTTACCAACAAATCCCGTTTTCTGGTTACAAAAATGAGCGCACTGACCTTATTGACCGCCGCCTGCACGTCTCTGGGATCGGATAATGTGTTCGCCCATTGGTTTGGCTTCGCAGCCTCTCCCGGGGGTCTGGTTTTCGGCGCAACCATGTTGCAGCGGTCGCGGTGCTGATGGAGAATGGTCGTTTCCAGTATCACCAGTATGCTGTGCGTAAAGTGGGTGTGGCCGTTAGCAGGAATCGATGCTGGATCCAGTCCAGGAGCGTTTCTTCTTCTTTTCCTGCCCTAAGTGTTTATGACCTTTTCATTCATATTCTCAGAGAAAATGCGAAACCATGGTTACGCCGGTAACACCTGTCGTTAATTCTGTAAATCGTTTCCGATTTTCACCTGTTTGCATTTATTCAGACAGGCGGCAGGAAGCAAGAGGCTGCTGTTACATCTTTGTGGGCTTTAACATCCACCCAACATGAAAACGTGCTCCGTGTGAGCGTTTGGCCAGTTGACAGACTTTATTTAATCATTTCCCCCCTGAAGTGAATCTTTATTTATTCAGCTTTTCTAAAATAGGTACTTTTTCAGAACTATATTGATGGCAGTGAGGTACTGTACTGATCTTACTCTTGTGCAACAGTTGTCTTGCAGAGCTGCAGCATCATAAATAATATTTAGCCAAAAAGAAAAAGCTGCAGAGTTATTGGCTGCTAATCTAATCCTGAGTTCGAGCGCTTCCATCAAGTTACTTTCATAGATCAGTAATATAGAACTGTCTTCAGTATTTATTACATCGCGTTAGTCACGTAACTTACTTCCGTTTTTTTCAACAAATAAAATAAAATTAAAGTAAACAGTCCATCAGAAGTTAAAGCGCTCAAAACGGGGCTTTTATAATTTAAAGGACATTTCATGACTTCTTTATATATTTTGTTGCAAACGCTGCTGAAAATGTGATTTTCAAAGAAACATTTTGTTTGAAAATTGTCAGAAAGCTCACATTTGCAAACTATTCTTTTATTTTTGAATTAAAAACCACACAGAGGGCTTTCAGTTTTAGAAATAGAGAAACACTGAATCTTTTGCACTTGAAATATTTGCAGGGATTAATCTCAATCATAAAATGAACTTTCATTTTTAGTGCAGCAAAAAGCTATTTCAGTTCTTACCTTCACAATCAGACACTTTGGTTTTTACAGGCACCTCTGGTTAACTGCTCATTGGCACGAATATCAGCCAATCACATGGCAGCAACTCTAAGCTGAGGTTTGCAGAGATGCTGAAGTTCAAACCGAGCTTCAGAAGTGGGAAGGAAGGTGATCTAAGCGACACTGAACGTGGAGCTGGTGTTGGTGGCAGACAGGCTGCTCAGAGTATCTCGGAAACTGCTCATCTGCTGGGACACAATCGTCTTTTCCAGTTTACAGAGGACTGAAAAAGAGAAAACATCCAGTGAGCAGCAGTTCTGTGGGCGACGATGCATTAGTAATGTCAGAGGAGAACGAGCAGACTGCTTCACAATAAGTTACTGTTGCCTTCCCATCAAAGAACAACTCTTTACAACCAAGGTTGAAAGGTATGCAGAAGAGCATCTCTGAACACACACCTCGAGCCTTGAAGCAGAAGACCTCACTACACTTCACACAGGCTCACCAAATGTATTGGAAGCTTGGGGGAAAAGGTGCCTGGTTTGAAGAGTCTTGATTTCTGCTGCCACACTTGGATGTTACGGTCAGGATTCAGCATAAACAACATCACAGCATGGATCCATTCTGCCTTGTATTAATGATTCAGGCTGCTGCTTGTGGTGTAATGGTCTTCTGCCAAAGCCTACCTGAGGATTGTTGCTAAGGCCACCCCCTTATGACCATAGTGTACTCATCTTCTGATGGCTGCTTCCAGAAAGATAACGCACAATGCCACAAATCTCATATCGTTTTCTTCAACATGACGGTGAGTTCACGGCTCCCAAACGGCCTCCACAGTTACCAGATCTGAATCCAGCAGAGCAGCTGTGTGATGTGGTGGAACGGGAGCTCTCTGTCACAGCTGTGTGATGTCGTCACATCAATGAGGACCAAAATCTCAGAGGAATGTTTCCTTGTTGAATCTCTGCCACAATGAATGAAGGCAAAAGATGCTTCATCCGGACACTAGCAGGGTGTACCTAATAAAGTGCCTTTCCTCTCCAGTCATTTTTTTCTTTCATCTGTTAGTTTGGCACCTCATCGTTTCATTCCACACCGCCCACTCACTCCTGTGCACAAACACACAGAATCAGACTGAGATGAGTTTGTCATTTATTGAAACTTTCCATTGAATTAACACAGCAGGGGGAATTGGGTCGGGGATGTCTCCATAGCAACAAGTCACGCACATCATCACTGTCAACACCATCGCCATGGTTACTGATGCCGAGTAGAATATTGTGACACAGGAGGATACATCACAGAGGTGGAGAAGATGGCGATGAAGACTAAAAGAGGGAGGGCGAAAAGAAGGAAAGAAGAGCGGATGGAAGGGGGAGTAAAAAGACGGGTAACAGGAAGGAAGAGCATGAAAGTATAAAAGATGAGAAAAACTATTAAAAGAGCAAATGAAATATGGACAGGTAATGATCACACACTCGCACGTGCATACACACACACACGTACAGGAAACAGGAAGTAGAATCACACTGATCTTCAGATACCGAACGACACGAGCAGAAAACACATCACCATGCGGGAGGAAGATACCGACGCTAAAAACAGCTTCACTTTCAAGAAAAACAACCCGAGAAGAAGAAGAGGAGGAAGAAGCATCACTTTTTTATGGACCCGGAACTTTCCAGAAAGACTCGATTGGCTGACAGAAGACAAATTAAAACAAATGTAAAAAAAAAAACATCAGCAACACTCCACAGTAGCTCGCTGACAGGAACGTCCATCTGAGATTTAAAGCCAATAACTGGAGCTCTGTATCCGGGCGAGGAGGCAGGAA
>VOQJ01029983.1:14495-27117 GCA_015052665.1 Apistogramma diplotaenia
AATAAGGATCTTGCATAAAATTTCACAAAAAAAAAAAAAAAAAATATATATATATATATTTATTTATTTATTTATTTATTATTTTTTAAAGAACAATGGCCTTTTCTTAGCACACATCTCATCAAATTTTCTCCTACTTTAGACACAAGCATCTTGACATCTGACTAAATTTGCAGAAACAGAAGTTCTGAACAAATAAGCAACTGACTAAAATCTATACCAAAAGTAGAAGTGCATCCTACTTTTCCCCAATTATTCTAGATTCTTTTTTTTCTTTTTTCTTTTTGGGGGGGCGCGGGTGTTAAGGGTATTAAAAAAAACCAAAACAAAATGTAACTGATCTTTCTTTGTAGTTTTAATTATTTAATGTTATTTAAAAATAACTACACAATGTCAGTTTCATGTGTCATTTACTTGAGTATATCTCCATTATCAATAGGCATAGTTTCTGAGAATATCAAATATTTGCTTTTATAGATATTCCTAAAAGAAAAAATCCAGCAATTTCTATGGGATGCATTTACCTTTCCACGTGAATGGCTGGCAATCATCGGTGCTGGGAAACAGCATCCATGTGCGTCACTGTGGTATCCTAATGATGCCATGCTGACGTACATAAAAATACTGGCAATGTGCTTGCTGACAGAGAAAACAATCAGTGCTTTGTTTTAATACTCAGGAAGTGCCTTTTGCCCTTAATACTAAAAAATGTTTTTAACCAATTGCTTAGAGTTTAGAATGGCATTTTGCTGGAAACTTATGCTATTTTCACTTTCTCTTGTGTGAAACTGAAACCTACTCAGTCTCGGATGCTAGTTTTGGAGCGAAGTAAAGTGCAGTGCATTGACTTTCTTCTATTTAAATGTCACATGTTCAGCTTAAAGCACACAGCCAGAATTGTCTAATTTTTGTTCATGAGATCTTTATACGTTAATTTGAAACATCATTTGTCTCTCAAAATCAACAATGCTTTTAACCCAAATAAATATGTGGAGAACAAAGGGTGGCATCTGAAACAATGCACGTCTACATACTTGAAGGGCAACTAAATCTAACATATGAAGATGCTATAGATCTATAAGATCCAGATGTGCAGACAAAGGAATATAACTGTATTATCAGCTGAATTATTGTCAATCAATTAAAATAAATTGCCAACAAATACATTATTAGTTAAGTATAAGCTGGGATAAAATTGCTGCTTTTAGAATGTGTGTAAGAATTACCAATATGAATGAGACCAAGCTGAGGTAGTCGTTTTTACACTGACAGAAAGCTGCTTCAGTTTGAAAGTAAATGAAATCTACGATGGAGGAAGCTGACTAGCTGAGAACAGTTAACAAAAGCAGAACACGGAAAGGTGGACAGGCAAGTTTTTCTAAGACGTCAAAATGAACAGAAACTATTACACACTACATTAGAGTCTGAGCCAAAACATACATTTGCTAGTGTGTGCATGTAAAAGCGGAACAAAGTGCAGTGACGTGCAGTGTGCCACAAGTAGCTGTGACAAAGAATAAGCCACAGTTTCACAGATGTCTTTGGGAAACTAAAGTATGTTGAATGTTGGAACCTCAATTTAAAGTGTACAGTAACAAATTCAGTTGTGTGCTTCAAGTTCATTCACAGGCATTAGCATGCTACATATTTCTTGTAACCTGACCTTGTAAGTGACCTCTAAAAGGGCATAGCAAGGCTTCAGGGAGTCCACATCCACAGGGACGAGCAGTCGAGGCTCTGCGGCCAGCACAGCCAGGTGCCGCAGGGCCTGCAGGTGGTAGCTGCAGCAAAAACAGACACACCAATATGGATTTGTTTTTTATTCCTAATATGAGGGGACAGAAATATTCAGTTTGTTTAGTTTGCTTAGTTTTTTACTACAGATCTGCTATACTGAGTTTAAGATTCAGGGTGGCACACCTTAAGCTTGTTCATTTATCCAGTAAAGAAATTGGGAGTCTTAAAAAGTGTTTGTGAGAAAAAAAAAAGTCACAAAAGAAAACAATTATATAACTTATACAACCACAAAGAGTGTTCACTGATCATTTTTATAGAAAAATATTTAATTCCACTTAAAAGCAACCTGTGTGTACATCAGAGGTCTGTTTTAGCCTTTATAAGCAAAAATCAAAGTACTTATACTTTTAAGGGGGTTACTTTAACTTGCGTGGTGTAGCAGAGTGTGTGTTTGTGTGTTGGTCTCACCGGTTGTCGGTGCTGTGAGCAGGGAAGTGTGGGTAAAGAGCACACAGCAAAGCAGCAATGGCTGAATTGGAGGTACTCAGGGTGTACCTACAAGACAATATCAAACATTACTAAAAATAAATATACCATTGTGATGATCAAAAGAGGAATGTCCAGTAATTCCTCATTTCTTTACATTTTGCTTCCAATGAATCAGACTCATGAATTTGGACTGAAAATCACTGATAACAGGTCTTAGGGAGCAATCAATCCAAATTTTACATTTTGGAATCAAATTGTCATCCGTTTGTGCAGAGGAGGTCAGCAGAGTGTTACAACAGTGAGCGTCTACAGCCATTTATAAAAACACATGGCACCTCAGTCATGGTTTGGGGCTGCATTTTAACCAATGGTGTTGATGGAATTATGAACACAGCAAAGTACCATCAGATTTTGATCCACCTTGCAAGACCACCTGGAAAGTGTTTGACTGGCAATGGCTTCACTTTTCAGCATGACAATGCTGGCGCACACACGCAATCCAGTAAAAAGCACAGCTGGACACAAAAATGCACAATTGAAAACTATCAGTCATGGACCGTCCTCCCCTGTGCCCAGATCTCAACATTAGTGTGGGATCATCTAGAAACAAAAAGCAGCAAACATCAAAAGAAGCCTGGAGAAAGGCCTTATATAATGTATTTCCATTTATTTTTACACATTTTAATAAATCACTGCACTTATTTCCCATTTTCCTATCAAGACTTTTGCACGGTGGGCACACTATACATTTGATCTACCTTGTGCATAAAATTAAAACACATTTTTCCACATAAACTTTGTGTTCTCTGTCAGTTAAAGCAGGTGAGTGCTATAATCCAGTTAAAACCTTTGAAGGCCACAACAGAGCCTCTTAAACATAATGGCTGGCAGTAAAGCATCTACTTTGACTCAACATTATTATAATGGTCCCATTAGTCAGACAATAAAGGTTTCTTGTGTCTGGGAGGTTACTGGGGTTCAACTGCGGTAAAGGATGTTGCTCTTCATTTAATGGCTGCTTAATTGTCTTAATTTCTCAAGTCTGGTAGTTCCAAACCTCAGGGTCAGCATGCCCCAGAGGTTTATTTGGGGGTGTTATGAAAGTCTTGGAACAATTAGACAATAGACGAATAACGTTAATCATCCTTCAAGCAATAAACATGACATATGGCAAAGGGAAAACAAGGACACACAGGATGTCCAAAAAACTAAAACAAGAGATTTGTTACAAATTTTATGCTTTTAATATGACATATGCAGCTCCATGCCTGATAAATTAACAGCAACAGACGACTGAAACTTCCTACCATCTGGGCGTCTGGCTGCTGCCTACACTAACGGGGATGGGGGTGGGGCTAACAATCAGTTGAGTCACTTTCCTTTCGTACTGGGCATGACATTTTCAAATTCTGCTGAAATGACTGAATTTCCAGGATAAAATTCTGCTGAAATGAATGAATTTCCAGGATAAGCAGCCAAAAATGAAAAAAGAAAAATCCACACTAGGAACAATTAATAAGATCCAACTCCAGTTCTGAGTTACGCATTTTGGTCAATGTCAGTGAGGCAAGTATTCATGATACTTAACATACTTATTCTTTGTGAATAAACTAGCACATACTGAAACTCCTGCAAACAGAGAAGCCACAGTTACCTTTGGAATCCAGACTAAGCCCTTTTCACACAAACAGTGTACACTGTTGGAAGAACTGGGCTGGGCCCATTCTCACATTAGGCACACAACAGGAGACAGTGTGCTTCAGGAAATTTCTTACTACTGGAAATACAATGTTTGATTCAGACAAGAGACCCGGTGGCCCCGTCCGCTTCTCACATGGCCACAACAGGACATCACACAGTCTTTTGTATTAGGGATGTAGCAGGATAAAAATCCTTCCATCTTAAACCCCACTGTGTCAATTTGTGTTATAGTTTCCTAATTTAATAAATAGGAAACTAAATGAGTAAACAAAGAGAAAGTGAGGTTGAGCAAAAGGGAAATAAAGAAAATAAAGAGTCACGGAAGAGAGACCAAAAATAAACAGGAAAAACATAGGTGAGAAGATGAATGAGGAAAAATGGAATGGCCACGATGTAATGATAACTGAAATGTGTGGAAAACAAATGTGAACGAAAGATTTTAAATGGAAACAGAAAGACTGAATGACAGACAAGCAGACAGCAAGACTGCAGGATACAAGACGGTGACAAAGCATGACTTTGCTAGCCGGAATGACCCGGAATGACACAAGACAAAGTGCTTATGAAAATACACGCTATGGTGCACAGCATTCAAACCTGCAGTCCCCACAGTTGTGTGGGCTTCCAGCTGGCAGGTCTAAAATAAAACATGACCTGAATAAAATGAAAAGGTCCATCTGATTATGGCTGTAGGTGGAGAAACGTTTTTGCAGAATGTGATGAGAGAGTGGGAGCTGTTGTTTCTCTTCAAAATACACAGACCAAGGTCAGTGGTTTGAGGAACCTGGTTTGGGTGTGCGCTTGTGTGTGCATGTGTGTGCGAATGTCATTCATTATGTGCAACACAGCACTCAAAGCAGACTTGTTTGCATTTGTGTGGCTAACCCACGCTCTGTATGTGATGTATATGGTCTTTCCCAGAAAAGGCAGGATAGATGGGCGCTTGTATGGATGGATGGATGCATGCATACAATTACTGGCATCCTGCATTTCAGGTGTTATATGACAGCCCACACACAGAATGTAATCGAAACCTTAGTGTCCTCATCAAAGAAGCTTAAGCAAAATCCAGAATGTGTGTGTGTGTGAAGCAGCATTGTTTGCATGTAGGCCAAATGACTGTTTAGAGGTAATTGTAGAGGTTTAAAACAATGCCCACCTTGTTGGTACTTTCCCTGTTGTATCCTGAAATGATTTTTTTCTATGTAAACATCTGCGTTATGCCCCGAGTCTATTGGGTAGAGTATCTTATTTCTGTACTTGGGACCTTCATTGTTCTTCAGAAACATCTACATCAATAAGTCACATTGTTGACTTGTGAGATGTTTCTCCATCCTTGAATATAGGAGCTGCAATTTATTCTGAGTCACCCGCCCACAAATCGTTATGCAATAAATACTCATTACAGCACCAAATTTGTTCCTCTGTAGCTGAAAATAACAGGTAGTAAAATTGTACTTGGAAAAAAAATAAAACTTATTAGATACATTAAAAAAATTCCAAAATAATATACACAGAGAGACAGAGACTTTTTTAAAATCTGTAACTCGACATCGGAGCTTCCAAAAACAGAAATGAGAGTAAGACAGAAGGTAATTTAGGACAAGGTAAGATACTGTTAGCAAGGAATTTACCTACAAGAAAACCAGCCTGAACTTTCAGGTTTAAGAGAAAAAATAAAATCATTGAGTACAGAAGATGGTGCAAATTCTACTCACCACTCTACTCCCTTCCTAACATGCAGAGTGCAGAATATGTCCAGAAAGTTTCTTACTGTTGCAATCTGCATTGTTTTATACCAGTTTGTTTGAATTGGAATAAGGAATATATTTTAATGATCTGGTGCATGATGGGATGGGGAAAAGGGCCATATATGTCAGTTGCGCATCTCACCTGCCCCCTCCCAGAAAGAGCAGACCCAGTGCCATGTGATGAGCCATGTGGAAGCCATAGTTCATCTCACCACCAGTCCGCTTGTGGAAGAAACGACAAAGCTGCAGAACCTTCAGGTTTCCTGTTCCTGACATCACCATGGACATCGCCAACAGAATCATTGACAGACAGGTCTGCAGGTTGTAAAATGTCTGCTGGAGAAGAAAGAGAAAGCAAAGAGAAACTATGAAACAGTCAAAGTATAAGTTGGTGAGGCAGCATAGCATTGTTTATTACTCTGTCAACCTTGTCATTCTTTCACTGGTCAAAGACATCAAAGAGGTCAAAGTTAAAACCACTCACAGCGCCCACTGCAGCTGTACCAGCAAAGGACATGATTGTCATGTGGGTCCTGGCCAAGTCACAGAGGCAGTCAAAGGCATCAGAGTTGGCAGAACCGGCAAAGCGTAAGCCAAGTGCCAAACAGGCTCCAGCTGTGATGTAGTCCTGGGCTTGGCTAAGAGAAACAATTACAATTAACTGTCAAAATTCAATCGGTAACATCAGTTGATGCTTTTGGCTTACAAACTTACGCCATTGTCTCCATGTTAATGTCTGAAGGGTCAAAAGTCCCCCTCATGATCTGAAAACCAAATGAAGGTTGAAAACAAAAGACAGACATGAGTGTTCAGGTTTCAGGAGTAACAGTAACTTAACTGAAGGCTGAAAACTATAAAAATGGAATGTCAACAAGTGGCTAAAAATAAAATGAGTATTTAAATCATATTTAATTTGTTTTAGAAATCTGTGTATATATCTGACTGGCTATTCAAACCTGATTTCAATGACAATGACATGTTTTGGTTACTAGTATTTATTTCCTTTCAAAATAGAAAAACCTAATTTTATATACATTTATATCCAATAATATTATACTACACTGTAGCAGAGTTGCTCAAACTGTGGGGTGGGCCCCCCTGCTGGGTGATAGAGCCACTGCAGTGGTCTGTACAACCAGAGGGGGAAAAATATGAAGTGAAACTAAGCTGAAAACTATAATGTTGAGTTGAATGTTGTCGTGCTGAAAGTCTAAATTTATTAAAGAAATATGGATACTTTTCTGTTATTAAAAATTAAAACTTTGGGGGGGCTACTGAAATGCAGCCTTTTACTTCAGCCTTCACGATGTTAAACCCTCTTTGTTTAATCTGTTAATGCATCAGCTTCTTATCTTTGTAATTAAGGCACATCAAACATCAAAGCAGACCAAGTCTGAGCCAATTTCATATGATTCCCAAGGCAAAAATACTTACATTGCTATTGCAGACCAATGCATTGAATTTTTTTATAATGAAGACAGCCATTAACAAATACACTGCCAAAGAATACCCAGAGTGCAGTCCTTACACTTGCTAAGATGTTTTATTCAGATAACCTTCCTGTTCTTGAAGCAGCACTTTTTGTGTTTATCCACTGCTCATGTAAACTACACAGCTGTCTTTGGGTGCATTACTACAATATTATTACAGCAGAGGGGAACCGCTTTTATGAACTGGATGTGGCTGGAGTCATTATGCTGTTACAGCAATTACGAAGTACCAAAATCAGTGCATTTTCAAGCAAAATAAGCCACCAGAATTGGATAAATTAATAAAATGAAAATCCTGCCTCTGTCTACTTAAATTTACCAAATGCCACAAATGGGAATTCTTGACAAATTATAGTGACTATAGTTGCAGGGTCTGGAGCACCATGTCCAAACATCCTGTATGTGTGTGAGTGTGTGTATTTTCTCACCTGAGGGATGTTACTCTTGACCCAGTTAGCATTAGGAAGGATTTCATCCCACATGATAATGCACCGAGCCAGAGTCTTTATGAGTAGACAGTCAAGAAGAAGAGAGGCAGGTATATCAGATTAAAAGAAAGAAAGGTGGGAAAAAAAATCATCACACACAGAGAGCTTGTGCCACACTAACCCTCAGCAGCAGAAACTCTGGCTTAATGAAGTCCAGGAGGAACAAAGTATCTGGGGGTTTCAGCCAATCAGCAATCGACCTAGTGGACGCAACCACAATGAGAAAAAGAAGTGTTAATACCTTCTTTCAGCACCCTCTCAACCAACAGACAGAACCAGATGAGCCTTAAAAATGACAGGAACCTCTTAACCATCAGATGGATGGGATTTGGAAGAGTCTCATTCTGCTTAGTATAATGTCACAATTTTTCATTAGGTAGGTTATGATGCTCCAATTACAGTTCACATGGACAAGAAGTAGTTAAAAGGTTGAACACAGAACACTTTGGCCATTTCAAGGAAACAGAGTTAAAGCAGTTGTTGTGGAGTGATTCTGTGCCTCATGTACAGTTTGCTTTTCAAAATTTTAAAGTATATAATATTTGTACATGTGTCTTTTTTAGTGTATTCTATATGGTTCTATGTTTCTTAATTTAAAAAAAAATTGGTCAGTAAAATATCTCTTTTTAATTTGTTATGCCATGTCATCAAATACCTTTGTAGGCTTTGTATACAAATCGTTGTTCAGGTCAGCAGATTGGAGACAAATCAGTAAAACAGAAGTATAACTTAATGTACTGTGCAAAACCTTTAGGTTCTCTGAGACACCATTTTCAAGACATGGAATAAGCCTAGTCTCAGATGTAGACTAGACTGCATCTGAAATAGGCTGTAATTTCACACCTGAGAGACATGTGACTGACCCTAAATTTATTCAGCAGCATGAGGACAACTGCAAACATAAAGGAGTCATGAAGGAAACAAAAACAAGTAGCAGCAAAACAGTCCTGACTTCATGTGTCAGGAGTCAATCTAGTATTAATGAATAGACAAATCCCAGAAAAGATACATGAACATGCTAAGTGATTGAAAAACAGTGCCCTAAGAGAAAATTTTATTATGAAAACTGCTAATCACTTTTGCATTATGCACTTGCACAGTACTGCATGTGCAACTGAACTGTAAGTAAAGTTATAGAAATAGATTAATAAAGTGAAAAATAACAACATTTGCAAATGTATATCAAATATGTAAGATGATAGATAGTACGAGACTTAATGCAAGAGATTAAAAAATACACCCCTGACAAAAAGGTAGCAGCAGTCAAACTAGTCAACTTAAACTGAAATTCTTCTCTCACCTGTTGTTGGTCTTGAGGTAGATCATAGCGAGGGCCAACGTGGCCCCTGGACATGTCACGTCTACATTTATAGTGTCACCTTCCTGAAATGATCATTAGTAAGATTAATTAGCTAACCAACAAATCCAGTGCGCTACTTCATGCTACACATTTAATCAAATCATTTTGCGAAACTTCATCTAAAGAAGTGTGCGTAACAATTCCATGTAATTCAATTTGTTACGTGGTTTTTGTAACTACTGTCATTTGTTTAATCAAACTGCTTTAGCAATGGCTCTGCTTTGACATTACCCCATGAGACAAACCCAACAATAAGCTGAGAGAGAAGCCCAACCAATGCCAATAATGAAAAGATGTTTTTTAATGCGGATTTGGTTGGCAAAGGATTTTTGAGGAGAAACAAATATTACAGTATATACTGACAAAAGACAAGAGCCAATAGTTAAGAATAAAATACTAATATAGGTATAGTTCTTAAGCTTCAGTTATTTCATGGCAAAATGCTTTAGTAGTCATACAGTGACAGTTTTCAATATTATAATATTAAACTGAAATGAAATAACACTGTTACAGTGAAGACAAAAATAAGAGTGATTCCATCATCTACAGTACCTTGATTTGGTAGCTGGGGGATTTGTGCCTCTCCCGGTTGGCCCCAGCCTGAGCTCTACGATGGCCCCCAACCATGTACTGATACAACTGCTCAGGCACATTCAAGTCTGTCATCCCGATCAGGTTGCTGCCATGCTATAAGAAGAAAGAGGGGAGGGAGGTAAGTGAAGGAGAGAGATGGCTAATAAGAGCAGTGAAATAAACAAGAAAAAAGGAGAGAAGTCAATATAAAACTTCTCTTTCTTAATGAGTGGAACGCCAAGCATCACTAAATGCACAATCTGACAATAACCTGATCTGAGGTTTCTCGAGGAACTTTGAAAACAACTACGGTGGCCTAATTATGGAAAAAATCTCAGTGTTCAAAAATATGAAGATAAACCATCAGGTTTTGGGAGAAGCTTTTACTTCCTACCAGAGTTACTACTGTACCATTATTTTCCTAGTTGTTACTAATAAAAATAAAAAGCAGCAATATTAACATATTGTTGTGGGTGACTTACCCCCAGACAGACCATACCCAGAGCGAGTCCAGCTGCTAGCGAATAGGACTCTCTGTCTGTGCAGTATTCCATCTCCGGTCCAGGGGGTCGACCTGAATAACACAGACAAAATCTTACCAATCTGGAAGGTTTCAATATTTATTCTAACCTCATTATCATTATTTATTCAAGGAAAGAATTTAAAAGTAAATTATTTCAAACCAGCCCCACAGACACTTATTGTGTTATCATGAATATATTTGCATGGGTTCCTCGTGTTTTTCTAGCTTGTCTGACTGGACTGCTGTTCTCACTCTGGCCCCATATGTGACATGCAATCAATGTGACAGACAAAGAAAGAGCAGAAAATTTGTGCTAACTGTATGATCAACTAATTAAAATTTTTTCCTGAGGATTTTTAATTGATTGTAATGAGAGATATGAATACATTAAATGATAGATTTTTTTTTGTGATTCATTTATTAAGTATAAGTCGTTTCGTTTTAAGCATCTCTGATTTAAACATGTTGATCTTTTTTGTGAAAGGGTCTGATTGTGTTGTTGTCAAACACACCTATCTCAGACAGCAATACTTCAGCATTGTGTCTGTGGCCTGTTCCTTGGTACACCAGCCCAATGCCAATTACAGCTGCAACCTGGAGGAAAAAAAACAGTTGAATTTTTGTGAGTGTTGGGGAAGAGACACTAATCACTTTGGGGCTGCAACAGGAAGGACCATCCAGCATAAAAAAAATCTGACAAATCAAACATGTGACACTGCTGTAGTGACCCCTTGTGAATAAGGCAACGGACGAAATCAGCTGCTTCATCTTCATGCATACTTAATCTTACCTGAACATTGTGGGGGACGTCCAGCTCAGTGGAAGTGGGTGGGAGAAGAGCAGGAATGTGTATACTAAGAAGGCGCGTAATCGACATGTCCATGGTGCCCAGTTTAGCTGAAGACACGCCCAGGAGAAGCCCAATGCTGGTCATTTCATGGCCCTGACAGGCACAGAGGCAGAAAAAGCAGCAGTTATCAGTGATAAGCAATTACTTACTAATATGTCCCACATATTGCAAAAGCTGTAATTTTTCAAACAGCATTTCTTTAAATACTGGTAACTTTTTTAAAATGTAGACAAGAATTTATTTTAAACTTTGCAGTGCAGTCATGTGCACTGAACACCTGCTGCAACCGGGGAAAAAAACGTCCAGTCTAACTGGCTCTAACTGTGACTCTGGTCTTCAAGACGTTTCAGGTTCCACCATGAATGACAGTTTTCATTAGACTCCTGTGTGCATGTGTGTCTGACAGACCGCGTACGTGTTTTAACACAAACAGCATGAAATAGATGAATACAGTGCAAAGTAAGAGGCCATCTGTTGGACAGTCTCTCTCTCCATATATATATATATAAAAATAATTAAAAAGTCCCAGAAGTGATTAAAGAAGTAAACTGACTTTTTAATGGAAACTTTACATTCTCATTTGAATGAAAGTAACCAAATGCATTGAAACTCTGATCAACAGCCAGATGAAATCATTAACTATGTCGCAAATAAACAAATAAATAACATTACAGAATTATGGATTTTTAAATGCCTAGATAGATATTTCCTGTGGTAACCTGCAATACTCAGCTCCTAATTTGAGAATCAGTGAACTACTATTAAAATTAGTTCCACCTCAACAAGCTACAAAAATATAACGCTGTAGGTGTGTCATCCTAACAGGTTCACAAATTAAATTATTGCAATTAATAGACTCACCAGCCTGTCCAACTCATTAATACATAGGTAATCAGCCAATCACATGGCAGAAAATTAACATGTTGAACCTTGAAGTAGATGAACTACATCAGCAGAAGGCCACACCAGGTGCCTGTCAGCTAAGAACAGGAAACTGAGGCTACATTTGCATGGACTTGCATGGAAAATGATGGAGAAGTCTGGAAAAACGCTGTCTGTTCTGCTGTGACATTTGGACGGAAGGTCAGAATTTGGCATAAACAATATGAAAGTATGAATCCAACGCGGCAACGATTGATGCTACTGCTGGTGATGTAATAGTGTAGGACATTTTCTTGGTACACACTGGGCTCCTTAGTGATAACAGCATCATTTAAACACAGCTTACATGAGTGTTGTTATTGACTATGTCCATGTCTATGACCACAGTATAGCCATCTTATGGCTCGTTCCAGCAGGATTAAACAATTAAAGTGAAAGGTGGAAAATTAAATCTCAGTGTATTTACTCGATTACTTTTAATACTCTGGTGGATTAACTGACAACAGATTTAAAATGTATACAGATCAAACTTTACTACTTTATTCATCTAAGATTATATTCTTAAAAAAATATTTTGTTTTGTGTGAACATCACTGATCATTCAAATGAGGTACAGATGTTGAAAGCCCCAAAAACGTAAAACCTAAACACTGAGTAAAGTGACCCAGTCGTTTCTAAAAAGCTGAAGCATACTGGAATGCTTAAAAGGTGACACACACACACACACACACACACAGTCCCCCTTCAAATTCTTTTTAAAACCACAGTCATAAACAAT
>VOQJ01029985.1:6667-17737 GCA_015052665.1 Apistogramma diplotaenia
CCTGAATTGGTTCTGGGTGAGACACAGCTCCAGATACTCTTGATCCTAAAATGCCGCCCCCACTACCTGCACCTGCGAGTTCACTTCAGCCATCCTCAGTGCCGTCTATGTCCCACCCCAGGCGAACACAGACATTCCACTATCTGAGCTACATGAGGCTATTTCCACTTATCAGGATAACCAGCGTGATGTGGCTCTCAACTCTAATAATGCAAACTTGAAAAAGGTGACACTGGAGTTTAATCAGCACATCGGCTGCCCCACCAGAGGAGAGAGGGCTCCAGACCCTCTCCATTCAAAGAGGGGTACAAAGCAAAGCCCCTCTTCTTTGGGAAGTCGGATCACACCTCCGTCCTTCTAATGCAAGCTGGCACCTGTGTTTACAGTGATATTCAACTTCACACTAAAACTGTGTGATTCCCTCGTGCTTCAAAGTCCATTATAGTTCCCCGTCCCCCAGCAGCCCCAATGACTTCAGGCCCATTGCACTCACCTCTATAGTGATGAAGTGTCTGAGAGAATCATCACCTCACTGCCCACCACCCTCGACCTGCTGCAGTTTGCATACCTGCTGGACAGATCCACGATGTCATATCCTACCATAAGGGCCTCACCCACATGCAGTCTGGTAACTATGTGAGAGTGCTGCTCAACCTGCAGGACATTTACACCAAGCAGCGCAGGTTAAAGGTTATGAAGATCCTTAAACAGCCCAAACACCCCAAAATGATACATTTTCTCAATTTAAACCTTTTGCTCTTTTGTGAATAAAATATGAGTTGAGGTTGTACATTAAAGTCAAATGAGATGCTCTGTCTCAGGACCGGACTAACATGACTTTATTCTCTGCCGCAGGTTTTGGCTGATGGATATCTCATGATCGGGATCGACGGCTCAGAGGCAGTGGATGGATCAGACTGGTTCTGCTACCATGGCACCTCCCCTTCCATCTTCCCTGCCGGCTTCTGTGAAATCAACAGCATTGAACTCACACCCCCCAAAGGTATTCCACTTGCATAATTTTTTCCTTTACTAAGATGATGGAGCCTGGTCTTAACACACCTCTGTTCCTCAGGGTACACTAAACTGCCATTTAAATGGTTTGACTACCTCAGAGACTCGGGTTC
Source organism: Apistogramma diplotaenia (assembly GCA_015052665.1). Taxonomy (NCBI): domain Eukaryota; kingdom Metazoa; phylum Chordata; class Actinopteri; order Cichliformes; family Cichlidae; genus Apistogramma; species Apistogramma diplotaenia. The sequence continues at coordinate 7,795 of VOQJ01029985.1, forward strand.
AGTAGCTGCTCCTGTCAGGCTCTTTAACAAGGTAAGCTTTATTGATGTACATGAATGTTTTCAACTCTTATCATTCACCGAGTTTCAAAGTCTTCATCTTTGTGACACTAGAGAGTGCACTAAACAAGATTTGAGTTGAATATTTGGGAAACCTGTTGAAACTGCTGAAGCACACTGAGTTGTTCTGCTGGAAGCTAAAGTGTAGAAATTCTGAAAACAAAAATGCAGAAGTCCGCTAATGTTTAATCTGCATTTGATGTGAATCTTAAACATTTATTGCTAAATAGGAGAAGTGGCAGCAAAACATGATTCCATACATGTGCAACCTAAAAAACTAAGGAGAAACTAGTTGACTGTCTCTAAAATGTACATTAGAAACAAGCTGAATGATGTAAAAAGAACTTTTAAAGCTCACATGCTTTAAAGTACTTCCAACGAGCCGGGAAATGGTATTAAATCTTTCGCTCTGCTGTGGGATTTCTTTTAGAAATGCCTCTGTTTTATTGACAAGGCTGAAACATGGAGAGACTAAGTCAGGTTAGATGAGCTGAAATGTTTGATGATCCACTACAGACAGGTTCTGGTATCTGATCTTCATCAACTGTCACCAACGACCCAAATCAGAACCGCCTGCCTGCTGAGGAGGAGTCCACCAAGTCTGAGTTGTCATCTGCCAATCAGAATGAGTTATCGTTCCCATAGTTTTAAAGCCACCAATTGAAAACGGCGGCCCAAAGCTGTCAGTTGGACTGCTCACATGCAGTCACTTCAATTTGTCTTGGTGCACCTGTTGAAAAACAGCTTCTAAACCCAAGAGCGTAGCTCCTCCCTCCTCACCGTGAGTCACAAGGACTCGTTAAGGTAAATGGACTAGTTATATAACGCTTTCCTACTCTAGCTGACCTCAAAGCGCTTTATAAAACATGTTCATACAAGGACTTCCTTCTAAGTGCTTTCTATCACTCAGACGGTTCTAGACTAGTTGTTTTTTCACTATCTGCTGTAGAAATTTGGGGGTTTTTCAAAAATCATAAATTGACAAAAAAAACACACGATTTTATAATTGCAAGACAGTGAGCAACGAGCTGCTAGAGCCTTTTCTGCAGTTTTATACATTTATTTTTTACAACTCAAGCCTGAAATGTTGCACTGAGGCATTTATTTCATTTGCTAGAGCAGCAATTTTTTTTTCATCAGGCAGAGAATGTGGTGACATGTGCTGTTGAGACTGCACTTTTTATTTTTACACCAAATCTCAATGTGTAGTTAAACTAATCACACGGACTGGAAGGGTGTTTGTTCATGCCTTGAGGCAATTTTAAATCCTTTTCCTCACATACAAACTCTTGAATAATCATATTGTAAAGACCTCATGGCACCTTGTTGTTCTGCAAAGAGAACTTCACTCTCAGACTGCAGGCTTGTTTTTGGCTCTTAGGGTTTAAAAGTAGAATTGGAGGCGGAGCCTTCAGCTTTGAGGTCCCGTTTTTTGGGAACGAGCTCCCAGTTTGGATTTGGGAGACTAACAACCTCTCTACTTTTAAGATTCGGCTTAAACTTTCATTTTTGATAAAAACGTTTCCTTAGCTGTAATAGGCTTATGCTGCTGGAGGTTTCCCATGATGCACTGAGTGTTTCTCTCCTCTTTTTGCTCATGTTTATACACCACTCTGTATTTAATCAGTTTTAATCCCTGTCTCTCTCTCCTCACCCCCAACTCATCATAGCAGATGACTGCCCCTCCCTGAGCCTGGTTCTGCTGGAGGGTTCTTCCTGTTAAAAGGGAGTTTTTCCTTCCCACTGTTGACATGTCCTTTCTCCCAGGGGGTCGTCTGATTGTTGGCTATTACCTTACAATATAAAGCCCCTTGATGTGACTGATGTTGTAATTTTGGTGCTAAATGAATAAATAAATGAAATGAATTGAATATCCAGATCAGCTTGAAAGTTTGGATGAAACTGGTCTTTATTAACTAATGTTAGCTTTACCTGCTAATGTTTGACCCCCAGTGCAGAAGCTGGCTGGTTAACCATAGTCTTCTTGTCTGCTAGCAGTGTCACTAGGAAAATCCCGTCTGAAATCACGAGTCTTTATTTTGTTGTCCTGCCGGTTCATGTTTTAATCTGTTAAGCATTATTTTTATCCCCACCCACCCACCACCTCACTGTCCTTGATGTCTTTCACGTTCTAGGAGGTTCCCAATCACGGGTTTCGGCTCGGCATGAAGCTGGAGGCTGTTGATCTCATGGAGCCAAGGCTGGTATGTGTTGCCACGGTGACGAGGATTGTGCACCGCCTACTGAGGATCCACTTTGATGGTTGGGAAGACGAGTATGACCAGTGGGTGGACTGCGAGTCACCTGACCTCTATCCAGTGGGCTGGTGTCAGCTGACAGGCTACCAGCTCCAACCTCCTGCCTCACAGAGTAATGACGTAATCCTGTTCATCCTCCTGTTCTAGTGCCTCCGTGAGGCAAAAATTATACTTGATTATCTAAACGGCAGTAAACAAAACAACCACAATAAAATGGACGCACTTCCTCATGCAAATGTGCTTCGGCTTCACTGCTGCCAAATATGATGTGCAATTATGTTTCCATCTCATTGTCTATTTTAGGTAGCAGAGAAATGCCGCAGTCTGTTCCCAAGCAGAAGAAAAAGGCCCAGCAGTATAAAGGCCAAAAGAAAAGTGAGTAATCTCTCCTGCAGCATCACTTTGCCTCTCTCTGCTCCGTCCACCTGTCCTCTCCCTTTGTTCTTCCTCATGCTGTAACTGGCTACACTTGTGGTGGAAATTCTGCTGCTTCCTTATTGGTCATCTGTTTCGGAAGATTTTCTTTACACCCTTTTTGCCACGTTACAGGTTGCTGGGGGAAATCTGAGAAAGCATATTTGTGTGGCATATTGCATTTCTGTGCACATGGCATGGAAGAAAATCCAAAATAATTAAACCTGCTCACTCATTGTCTTAAGTGCATAGTTACAAAGGTTTTCTCTACCTTTCTCTGATCGTTTGGGTGCAAAGGTAAGGTGCATCCATAATCCACTGTGGTTAGCAAAAACAAGTGACTTTTAATGCAACCAAACCCTGAATCAGCACCACCTGCTACTTAGTCATGTTACATAATTATGCATAACTTAATACAGCTAAGTTCTGTAAAATTCACCCCCCCAACTAGTTATCATGAATGGGGAAATGAGCTTAAAAGACCAGTTTCTGTTTTGTACAAGCCTGTAAACATGTTTATTTTTGCTGTAAATTTGAACATTTTACGGGAGTTTTTGGGGATTGACTCACTTTTGGAGCCGCCCTCAAGTGGTCATTAGAGGAACTGCGTATTTTGGTCCTTTGGCTTCAGTTTTCAGCACTGGAGATTGGTACTTGATGTGCACTGAGCAGATTATTCATGGTTTTTAAAAATGCCAGCTTTGATTTTGCTGTACTTCATGGATGTTCAACTGGAGCAGGACAAGCGATTCTTTTAAATACTGGCAGGTGCTGCCGCTTTTATTTTGGTAGCTTACTATGGAGTCATAATTATGTCATATGTCACGAGCACGATAAAACATGGTCACAAGCAAAGTATACACAATATAGTCTTTGTGTGCAGATTCAGCCCCTTGCATGCGGAGGACAGACCCTTCGTGAAGCCTGGTGAGAGCAGCGAGGGTGTCCATGAGTCCCAGGTGACTCAAAGCTGGAACCAGAAAAGTTAAATTGATGTATTCATGGTTCAAATTCAGAAATGTAAAGTCAGTCCTTCCATGCAGGTTGTTTTATTTGTGTAGCAGGACCTGCACTGTGCAACTATGAAATAATACAATTTGCTTGTGACTGTGTTTTACCATGCTACCGGGCTATGACATGAATATGACATCATACTAATTATGCGTCTGCTTACTTGGGTCTGGCAGTCTGAGTACAGCTTACCAGGGGCTTATTCAGATGGGCATGTCAGTGTCAGCACTTTGAGGTTGAATGAAAGCTGCTCTTTTTTCCTGATGAGTTACCTAAACTCTGAAAACACACGCCAGTTAAGTTGACCCCATGTGTGTAATGAGCCCCTGGTAGCTTACCCGCGTCTGGCTTGGTGTTTAGAGAGGAAGATTCCTGTTGGTCGACGGCCCTTCAGTCAGGCAGGCAGGAGGAGGAGCAGCTTCTCAGGGGACGAAGAGCAGAGTCCACCCCCTTACCCTGCCCAGGGGCCAGCTCGGCCCCGACCCCGCACCCACCTTCACTCAACCCACAAATCAGGTAACGGCACACTTTTAAAGACTGCACTGAGCCTCCTGATGCTCTGTGGATACTTTTATCTTTTTGCAGAAGACAGTCCTCTGGTCACAGGGCCTTGCTGTGAAGCTGCTGATGCTGCATGTTTTTGCATTTAATCCACCTTTTGTCTGTTCATTATCAACATGAATATTTCATTCCAGTTAAAGTCTAGACTGGTGCTGTGCAGCTGATGTATTTCACAGGGGTGGGCATTACTAATGTGTTGTCTCCACTTTGAAGCAGCCATAGAGCATGTTTGGTTATGTTGATGCCTGTCATGCATGTCGTTAAACTTAATCTGTGGAACAAAGGCAAAGGTCCTCTTACATTCTGAATGAGTGCGTGAACACAGGGGGCTCATCTTTGCCGCTCTTCTCTCTTATTCGTTTCTGTTCCTGCCTCTAGAGTCTCTCCTGCGAATGAAAGAGGAGACAGCCGAAGTGGACGAGTTCACCTTCTCACAGGGCACCTCAGACCAAGAGAGCAACGGCTCGGGCAGCTACTACATCAAACAGGAACCCTGACGTGTCCTGTCGTGGTTTTCTCCTGCTCCACCCTGATCTTTTCACATCTCTGGAAAAGCCGAAGATAAAGATCAGGAACGTGGAGACTCAAACTCGCCTCGAAGTACACTTGCAGAGTGACACCATCGGCCACCTGGGATGTCAACACAGGAGAACACGGTGACGAGAACAAAGGGATCCCACTCCTGCAGGAAGCGTCACTCGAAACAATCTTCTAAGCTTGCAGGAGTGCGTCTACATCATCAGCCACAAAGTCGTGTCTGATCAAGCACCCAGAGTCAGGCCTGGGTCACACTCGTTTGGGCATTCAGTTTCACCACCTTCAGAACTCCGTCTGTCGCTCTCTGTCTCTCTCCTCTGCTGTCTGATGCAAAGAAGGTTTTTGGATCTCACACACACACACACACACACACCAACCCCCACACAGGAAGGCTGCAAGCCTACATCAGCCAATCCTGCCTCTGCCATAATCTGGGCCGCATTTGCAGACCTGTAGAAACTGTGAGAGCCACTTATTGAGCCAGGTCTTTAGCATATTCTTTTAATTTTATTTCTTGTTGTTTTTGTCTTGGGTTTTTTTAGTTTTAGTTTTTTAAAGGTCAGAGTCAGCCAGTGAGCAGCTGGTGGGGTGAAGCGAGGCTGGCAGAACAGAGTTATGTATATTTTTGCTTTTCTTAACAGTATTGCCAGGTGGACTTTTATTTTATTAATAGTACTTGAACTTTTTCCTTATTTTATCTTGTAATGATTTTTGGGTTGATTCCTTCATGTCCTCTTTCGCATTTACACGTTTTGGTGGTCGTGTGGGTAAAGTGTGTCGTTTCATAAAGTAACTGTATATCGGAGACCTTTTCAAACAGAACTGCAGAGTTCTTAAGTACCATGCTGCTCAGCATTTATTTTTATTTTTCCTTCCATTAGTGACCAGAACATTTCCACAGCTGCATTTTCTCCTCATTCAGTCATCACAGAACCAAAACCTGTAGTTCAACTCTGTCATTAAAGTAGCTGAAACCTAGTTTAATTATGGATTATTTTTCAATGTTCCACTAATCTCATTGTTATTATTATTATTATTATTATTAGCTTTGCAGTAATTTTAAATCAAGGAAGTACAACATTTTACATTTGAGAAGCTGAGTTTTTCATTGGCCTTTAAAACTAGTTTATTACCTCTTTGTTTTTGGTTATTTGTTGGCTAAGTTACCAGCTAAAGCTGGTTTTCTGACACTGAAAGGGCGCAAAACCAGAGTTCAAAAACACCCCCCAACACCGAGGCACCAACATTTAATGGAGTGTTTCACAACGCGCATCATCTGGAGGTCCAGTTCAGCTGCATATAACAGGGGTCCCACAGAGACTGTAGTTGATACTACTGTGTGGATGAGTGGTTGGTGGAGCACTAATCCAGCAGGTTCTGTAATGATAAAAAGGATTAGTGAAGCTGTGGAAAACTCTGTTTGATGTGGACAAATTTACCTGTTGTAAGTCGGCAGCAGAGTATGAAGTTTAAATGAGAAACCTTACTGTTATGGTAGGGTACACTGACAGGGCCCCAACATGCTTTGAGCTTCACCCTCTGGTCGTAGCTGCTGTCAGGGAGGAACTGCCGTCCCATCAGAAACAGGTAACATGAACCAGTGTTGGGCTTCAGTTGGTAATTCACATACACGTCCTTGTTTTTGTTTTTGTTTGGACCATGTTTGCAGTAATTTTACCCAAATCTCTTTATTAGTATGGTGTCCGCAGTGTGCCACAACAATAAGTCTATTCTCACTCAGTGTTAAAATGTTAAAAAGTTTAATCAGTTTCCTTATTCTGACTATAAAGTAGGACTTCGTGAAACAAGAATTGTAGATCTGATTATTAAAATAATAATAATGACAACACACACAAAAAGCAGCAGAGCATGACTGGCCAGCTTGTGTCCAGTGTGTCATTGTCTGGCCATTCTTAAACATGAGTCTTATATGAATCTCAGATATTAAATGCATATATAGAAAATAAGGAAATAACACACACTAACTGCAAAATGAATCCACTGGATAAGAAGTTAAAAATAGAAAAATAGAAAAATGGAGTAAATGCAAATTAACTTTATGGTTGTTTTTTTTTAGCTTATGGAATATGATAAATGTGGCCCACTTGAGACTCCACTTGTTTAGCTTCTGTCACTCAAAATAAGCAAAAGCAGGAGAATCTACCTTGATTACAACAACCTTATAATCAAGCAATTTTGTTCTTCAAAAAATATGCAAAACATTTGTGGTGTGTGTGGGCTGAGGTTCTCGCGTCAGAGCCATGTAGCTATGAGCTATGTATGCAAGCTAGTTTATGATTAACCTGAGCCACAGAATGACAGGTTTGTTGATGATAATGAAACAATGCACTGCTTTTCCTATAATCTCTGAAGGCAGCATTAACATAAGTGGCGTAAATACATATATTCTCTATAAATACACACACACATCTCACTGTGATGGAATGGAGTAACAAATCCTCATTAGCCAGAAATGGAACAGACAACACACCACCTTTGATTATTCTTAAGAGCTCAATTTTTGCAGCTGTTTATCTACTACCTCCTGATGCTAGCCATGTTTAGCTAAAGCAAGATCATGAAATGGACTATGGCAGTATGTTAGCATATGCAAATGAATATCAACAACCTAAAAATGATCAACTTGAAGACTAGAGACCAAACATGGAATTATATTATACAGCACATGAGGTAGTCTTCTAATTTGAATGTTATGCAATAATAGATCCAATGTTATTTTGCTATACTAAGTAAAAAATTTAGCACCTGCAAATGTCGTAATCACTACATTGATATAATTAACATAAGAGAAAATAGTATTGTATAATTGTGACTTGTGTTGTCAAAGGGTTTATAAGTAATTCTCACTCCTGTGGCCAAAGGCTGTGTTGAAATGCATAGCAGATCTAAACTTCTCAGTAAAAGATCCATAATAGTAACGTTCAGCAAGGTTCATGATTCACTTCTCAGGAAATTTTGTTCCTTTCTTTCTTTGTGAAGGTTGTAATAAGTGTGAATACACAGGGTTTGAAAAGCTCAAAGTCATCTTCATTTTTTTAATCGTATGGAAGCAAATAAACGACAAATTTTAAGCAGTTAAAGACATAGTTGTGAAATTGAAACACTCTGAATAGCTGATGGCGAAACACCCTGCGTGTAGTGCTTCTGATTCTGATAGCTGATGCTATCTGATAGCATTCATTTAAAAATTTGAAGGAAAAAAAATGTCAACTTACTATACAGAAATTGGTATAAGTAAGAAATAATAAACCAGAAATAATAGGCGTGCATTTTTAACATCACAAATGCAGATCATTTTGTTTTTGGGGTTTCCTGTGCAGCCAGCAGATAAGCAATATTCCTATTTAACACAATTCCTATTTAATTCAATGACATGATTTTCAGGGATAGTTACATTTCTACACTACGTGTTAAGCTGTTTTTAAATTTTTACATTTAAATTTTTTGAGTCTTTAATTATATTGGGACTTTTTTGCTTCCATACAACAAGGGTCTTCTCTCACTAACCATTCTGTATATTATCCCCATTCTGTGTTGAAGGCGTCATTATAAGTAATGTAACAGAAAACCCACAGACACAGCTGCTTGTTGTAATTCTGGTTTGACCCGGTTTTTGTTGCCTCCTCTTTTCCTTTCTTGTTTTTTAAAAGGAGGGCATTGCCTTTTTGTTAAATCAGTTTTTTCCCCAATTTGTCTCCTGATGAGATTTGGATACAAAGTACAAGTGTGAGCACTAACCGACCGTCTCACAATCATTGGCAGCAGACATGTTTCAGGGGCTCATGTTCCTGTAATGTAGAAGGGTAGAAAGAAGCATTAAAACACTTCATGACCAAACCGCATTAATATCTTAGTACAAAAACAAAAGACTGTTCTCTGAACTAAATGCTGCTAGCCTCCTCTAGATTAAACCCAAAATAATGAATGGCACAATCAACGCTGTTTTAGGTCTTCAGTTTCTCGTTTTTCCTTGTAGATAATGAACTTGTTCCCTAAAGCTCCACCCACACTAGCTATGTATTTTGTGTTTGGACATCGATGGCTTGAGTTGATTTAGATTTTAGGTGCACTGATGTACTGAATGCACGTAACAGAACTTTGTGCGATGCTTTTGTTTCTCCTCATAATCTCCATTGGGTGTTCTTGGCCTGCGTTTCTCTCTTCCACTGTGATTTACAAAGGTATGGAAGTCCATTAATGCCAAGACCACCAAAAATGGTGCTGTTGGTCCTCAAAGTAAAAATATGAGACACTATCAAATATTAAAGGCAAAATTATATTAGTTTAAATATATTTAAATTTTATGTACTTTTCCTATAATTCTGGGATAAATTGACATAACTGGTAATGAAAAAATACATATTATTTTGATACATTTTCTTTTTGACATATGTTGCTTATTATTACAATTTTGGTAGAGTAAACCAGATTTATAAGAGTTTTTAATACACCTCTGTCATGAGCCAAAGTGTCAGGAACAATTAATAACTATAATGACTTAAAGTGACTCAGAATTTTACCGATCTATTATTTCACAGCTTGTATCATTTCATTTAGGCTGAGCAAGAAAAATTTGTTATTTATGTTGAATTGCTATTATAGTGTTGTCTGAGCAAGACAAATGTGACAAATCAAATTCTGACCTTGATTTCTACTTGGTGATTTAATTTTGGTCAACATTTTACCTGCATAATGACTTTCATTTTGCTTTTTCAGTCTGAGCCCAAAGTCAGTCTTAAATTTAGACTTTTGTTTTCCGAATATTCATGTAATTTTTTTTGGTCTTTTCCTGGCGCTTATAGCCTTCCACAGAGAACTGTTTCGGTTGCAGGGGTCATGCAGCTGAGCTGGTTTTTCCAGAAGAGTACAATGACGAGGTAAACGCTGGAGTTGGGGGTCTTGTCTTTTCTTTCTTGGCTACTAACACGGGTCTTTTGTATGCGATAGCTTCCCCTCCTGAGTATATTGTGGTGCTATATATATATGTATATATACATATATATATATATATATATATGAAAAAAATAAATATATATTGATTTTTTTTTTGTGTAAATAATATAGAGTGGTGAGGGGTATATTGT
>VOQJ01029987.1:0-21655 GCA_015052665.1 Apistogramma diplotaenia
GTCAGGTCTGGTGAAAAATTTGGTCTTTAAATGTAATCTTTCAACAGCACCCCCTTTTTGGTGGTAATGCTAGCTCAAGTAAGGAGAGCTACACAGCTAACACAAAAACCTGAGCATTTCAGGACACAGCACAGTTAAATGTTTTTCTTTAATATTTTAGCCAAAAACAGTTTTAAGAATTACATTATTTATGCCACTGATAGATGCTCACATATGCTGAAAATACAGGTTGTTCAAAGGATGTTTCTTGATCTCTTAATCAGGTATGCCAACGGCATAACAACATTTAACAACATAATGGTTAACAATGAATAATAAATATCACAAGTCTGCAAAATGTTCACAGAGCACCAGTACAATAAAGTCATACACAATATATTTCACTTGTTTGTGTCTACTCGTCACACATTTGCTTGCCACAGAGGGTTAAAGAATACATTTTGGAAAGCTGGTGGATTAATTATATAATTTCGTTATCAATTATTAAACTACTGAAGTGCAACTCAGTAAGTTAGCTAGAAGCCACTTTTGTCCCCCTGTGTTTAACATTGTTGCCTTTTTTTGCACTAGATCCTTTAAAGATTTGGTTATATAAATACATAGAAACATGCAGAATGGCCACATTATATGGTGATGCATTAAATTCACATGCCAGCTCCATGAAAACTGCCAAAAGAAAGTCAAAAAGAAAGATTGTAACAGTGAACACATGATTTCCATGATTCTTCTGAGGTAGCACCATCAAATCAAGTCTATTTGAGGAGGTGGTAGTTCAGGACTTTCACCAAAGTGACTGAAGTGTGCGTCATGTGGTGGATAACTGTTTTCAGACTTAGTGTGCAGACATGGCAAAGTACATAAACTGAGCAACAAATCTGCTTGATTAGACTTGGGATGAGTTTTAGGTAAAATAGTCATCGATTATTTAGTGTGGTGACCTTCGATAGACTGCCAACCTGCCACATGGCAGCTGTAACCCTGTACTGGATACGTGGAAGAAAGGAAATGGATGACTCTTGTAATCTTTAGTCTTTTCAGAGTGGCATTACCTCCGTCTGGAGTAATTAACATGTGTTGCCATCACAAATTGTGGGCACTGTGGGACACATGGGCATTTGAATTATATGAGAACAAGTTAAGGTAACAAATCTGAGATAACCAGTGAACACCAGAGATGAGAAATCCAGTTTCAAAAGACCTGTGAGAATCATAAAAAGAATCATTTCTACTGAAGGTGACAGCTCAAAAGGTGGTCTTTTCCTATTAATATCCTCAATTCATGCAAACACACACACACACACACATACACAAATGGGCACATGAGCACCTGCTCCACACATTACTTACACAGAAATGGTTACTCATGTGAAAAGGTTTAAATTGCAACAGTCTCTTTGGTTCTAATCAGAGGGTAGAGGGAGACTCTCTTTAATTTCATTACCACTGTGGGTCTTATTTTAGCTCCGATTGCCTGTGATCCCTCTGGTTTGTAAGTTTGACAAGTCCTATTATTCACAGAGCTGCTCATCCTCTGAGCTTGTACTTTTCAAAGCAACCTTTCCTGCTTCTCATCACACACATTTTATTGCCAGCATATTAAGGTAGCTAGTTGTTGTGATTTTACAAGCGAGCGCATCTGCTGTGATTTTTGGGAAGAAGTAAGAAAAAAAATAGCACAGAAGGAATAATTGGACCACGGTTGAGTTAAAAAAAGCGTCGAGATTAGTGAAGATTAGCAAAGATTAGCAAAGTTAGCATCAAATAGCAACTTGAAGAACTGAAAAACGATATGAAAGGAGAAAAAAACATTTTCTGGGTGATTTTACAGCTTGATTTTGTGTTTTGAAGTTTTGTTTGATTTTCCTTTTGTAATTTTCATAAAAGCTTGCAGAAAGCTATCACTCACAGTCAGAGACGAGCCTGCAAACAGTCCAGCACATGACCCCTGTCAAACCATCACTGGTCATTTGTACTTCATAGTCTTGAGCAACAGTTCTCCAGGCTTTCTGAAGGTCTTTTAAAGTTTTTCTTTTAATTGCTTTTTCACTCAGCATGGTATGCAGTGAATCCTTGAAGAATGTGGAAGAAACTGGACAAATGGAGGGCAACAGAAGACATGGGAGGCCTAAAAAACTACAACAGATGCAGAGAGAGTATCTGAAAGTCATGTCTGTAATAAACAGATAAGAATATTTTCAGCAAATACCTGCAAAATGCATCTGGCCATTTTCTGTTCACCGAAATGGTCTCAGTGGAAGGTGTCTGAAAGGAAAGGAAACAGACAGAAACAGTTCAGATACACCAAACTACACGAGAACTGGGGTGAAAATCAGTGGCAACAGGTCTGATGGCAAATTTTGGTTCAAATCAGCATCAATATGTATGGAGCAGAACAGGAGCAGGTATCTACAGACATCTGTACAAACACAGTGGATGCTCTTAATTGGTTTCAGCCAGCTAGTGTTGGGGATCATGTCAAAATTGATGGAATGATAAATGTAGAAAAGGACCATTAGATTTTGATCCACCATGTAATATCATCTCATTGGCAAACGCTTAATTTTTCAGCATGACAGCAATTCTGAGGCATCCTGACAAAAAATGGAACAAAAGGCAGCAAACATCCTTCAAGAAGTGTGGAGAACTATTCCTGAAGACTAGTTAAAGAAATCAGAAGAAAGCTCTCTTAGGCAAGAGAGTTCAGGCTGTGGTAAAGAATAAAGGTGGCTCAGCAGTTACTGAATTTGACATGACTGGTACTTTATGTCTCATTTTCCTCATAGAATATAATAAATGATGACTGGCTCAAGACTTTTACCCAGTGCTGTATAAATGAAACTCTTAGTACAGTTATAAAAACATTTCAATTTTTTTGTTTGTTTTTAAAAGCATTTACTTATTTATGTTTATATATATGTATATATGTTAGAGCATTTCTCAACACAGTTTCAAATCTTCATGTTTACAATAATGATAGTGGCCTTTATCATTACTGCTAACATGAAAACCCTGGATGCTTTAAAATTTATTAGATTTCCTCAATAAAGATTTCATTGCCTTTCTCTGGGACGTACGTGTGCGAGTGTGTGTCTGTGTGACTCGGTTGCACTTTTGTTAATTCATTTCAGCTCTGTACATGCATGGCCAAGTACAGACACGAGTGAGTCACGAGTTGGAACACACATACAAAAGGAATACATTTTAGTGGAAGAGATCTGTGAGGAGGAGGAGGGAGCGTGGATGAGAGGTGACCAGGGTGTCATCGATTGCTGAAGGGATGGAGAGATGTGTCCCTCGCTGTGAGGCGAGTCAAGACGAGGCAAAGCCGCGTGCTGCAGGCCATTTTTGTGCCTGATGACTCGCAGCTGATGTCTTATCTTGGCCATTCAACATGGGGGATTGAATGTGTGTACAGGGAAAAAGAGAGGTGGGAAGAGGCAGGGGTGACAGAGTGAAAAAAATAATAATTTATCTAACTTGTGATACAACAGATGTTCTAGATTTGTTGCAGAGCTTAAAGATTTTCGCCTGGGTATTTTTAAATATTAAAGTGTAACCGGAAAAAGAGAGATCAGCATAAATTGCTGGAGAAGACTTTAATGCTTGAGATTTGTCAGCATTTGTGTTTCGATCAAATGAAAAATGTTATGTTAGAAGACTGTGAGAGCTTAGTTGGTTTTTCTGTACAAATGGATATGTATCCTAGTTAATATAATGTGTAGCAGCTGTTCAAGCCAATTTTCATATTTGCTTTTCCTACTCAGCAAGTTGTTTGTTCCTGCGAATTTATCATGCAAACTTTAATTAGTAGAAGTCCTAAAATTATTTTGATTTTTAAACGACATCAAAAATCTGGACGACATCCAGTTGCTTTAATGCTGAAATTATATAACCTGGATTACTGAGAATCTTTAAAGTAGTTTCTTTTAAGAAAGTTTATTCGTTAATTTAATATTTGGCGTGCAGTGTCTTCTCACTGCAGCACCTGACACTTACTCTGTATTACTCGTGATGAAATCTGAAGTATTTAAAGGATAATGTAGAACACTTTTCCCTCATCGATACAATGGATTTAGACTTTACTCTTCACTTTGATGCTTCTTCTGGCCTCTGCATAATATCTCTTGCCTTAGCCAGCATCTTATCTTACTGTGAGCAAATCAAAGGGAGCAATCCTAATCCCTGTTTCAACACAGATGTTATTATGAAGTCCCATCATGCACCAAAACCTACTTTAGGAGATGAAAACAAACTGTCTCAAACAAATAAAGTTCTGGTTAACCCACCTTCCTCCGTTAAAGAACAGGCAGTCTCTTTCTGGAGTTAGTTTTCTGCTTCTGAACTTTTCATAACAAGCAGTCCACAACAGTGCATTAAGTGAAAAACCAAACCTGTCCTGTTCTGTGAAAGCCTCAGTCATTAGCGTTGCTTTGCATGCGAGCAGATGGCTAGGTTTCATTGCAGTGCAAAGAGCCTTTACTATTTATATTCATCACAACTTATTCTAGCTATATGGAAGTGATTTGTTAGGTACACCTGCTCAGCTGCTAATTAATGTAAATATCTAAACAGCCAATCACGTGGCAGTAACTTTGTGCATTTAGAGAAGAGAATGAGAAGAAAGCAGCGGTAACTGAAATAATCACTCGTTACAACCAAGGTAGAGCAGAAGACCACAGCAGGCGTCACAACAGGAAACTGAAGCTACACTTCACACAGGCTCACCAAAATTGGACAACAGAAGATTGGTAAAACTTTGATTTCTGTGATATTCACATTGTTGTGTGTGGCATAAACAACATGAAAGCATGCATCTCTCCTGGTGATATAATGGTACGGAGGAATTTTTTTCTGGCACACTCTGGGTCCCTTAGTACCAAGTGAGCATCATTTAAACACTGCAGCCTGCCTGAGCAGTGTTGCTAACCGTGTCCAGCCCTTTATGACCACAGCATACCCATCTTCTTATGGCTGCTTCCAGCTGGTTAACGTGCCATGTGACAAAACTCATATCATCTCAATCTGCTTTCTTGAACATGACAATGAGTTCACTCAAATGGCCTCCACAGTCACCGAATCTCAGTGTAATAGAGCACCTTTGGGATGGGGTGGAGCAATAAGGGAAATGAGGGTCCAACCCAGTACTAGCAAGGTGCATCTAATGAAGTGGGCAGCGCGTGTATATACAGTAGTATCAATATAATATACACTCCTTTGCAAATGTTTTGAGCTGGTTATAGCAAAATCTTTAAAAATGCCATGAAACAGGTAAACATAAAACAACATAAATAAGACCAGTTCTGATCTGTGCTTTAACCCACCATGAATTCTACTTAGTAAACCTTTCAAGGTACTTGGCAGGTAGACTGTTTGATGCATCTTCAAGAACTTGTCACATTACTAATGTCTCTTTATGTAATTCCAGACTGACTCCATGGTGCAGAGATTAGTGCTCTGTGGGGCCATAGCATATTTTGCAGTGCTCCTTTTTTTCTGCTTGGTACTGAAGAAAATTCTTAATATTTACAGCTGCTGTAGTGCTGCACATTGAATCTGAGACGACACAAAAGCCTGCCTCCTGGTAGGCTGTTGCACGATTAATAAAAATTTCAGCATCTGAAATGTTTGTACGGTGCTTTCCATAGTTGTAATAGGAACACAGAAAGGTACTTAAGTACAGTAAATGTAATTTATTGCTTCTCACCTTTTATAAAAAACAGCCTGAGAGGAGTACACTTCCACACCAGTCAAAAGTAACAGTCCCTGGCAGTGACTGCCTTAGCAATTATTAGCAAGTGACAGTAAAAAAGTTGCCTCAGGAGCTCCATAATGAGTGAGCAGTCATTTCCATTCTGACCTTTTCCTGCTAAACTGTCATGGTGGTTATTTTCATGCACGCTGTCAGAGTAACACACTTGCATTATCTTTAATGTCATTGGCTTTAATGTCAAACTCCCATTCTGATAGAGCACTGCAGAAGGTTCCAAAGATAAGATTTGTGACGTCGGACTGTAATATGCTGATTATTTCTGAACATTTTGAATATTTTCATCATGGACCAAAAGCTTCAGCTAGACTGTATGACCTTTTTTTCCAAAAGGATAAGAAATATCACTTCTCTAATACAAAATATATGTTGAAAGTATATTTATGTCCATTAAAAAGAAACATTTTATAGCTGATGTGCTGTTAATAAGAGAGCCTTGGAGTCTTATAAAAGTAGCATACTGGGAAACTGGCCATTTCTATGATTTAAGAAGCAGCCTAAGTGTCAACCTTAAAGATCGATATGAGCCACTCACTAGCTCCACTTAAAGTGCATCGTTTTATTATAAGTTGAAAGACTTTGAAACACTGCAGCCTTCAGAGTCTTCTTAAAATAAAACAAAAACTGCTTCGTGGATGACAGATGATGACAAGCTGATCCCGACAATTTAGAAATGGTCACAGACGCAAGTTGTGTTTGACTTTTGTTTAAATCGTCCGTCTTTTGTAGCATGTACAATAAGAAACCAATCAAAATGTGCATGCTAATGGTCAAATATGCAGACGAGCAAGTTGCTAAACGTTGTGACGTAGTAGTTGCATGTTCCATTCGAGATCCATGTGATGGCTGGAGACCTCAGGAGGTGGTTTGGCTCACATTATCATTAGATCTCAGCCAGGGAGTCAGCCAAGTGGAAATGCAATCTGCACCATGTGTTTGCATTAGTGAAAAAGTATCCACTGACAGGACACAGACATTATTACTGTGTCTTCTTGCCATGCCTCTCACTAAAGAGTCTCAGAGGACAAGTCCTCCTGCAAAAACGGAAATAAGTCTCGGCTCTGTAGCGTCCACAACGCTCGTGACGCTACACCTGCCCGTGTACAGCATGTGACAACACACAGGCTTGGCACCACTTTACCTCTGTTACGCCGTCCTTATTTTGCAAAGCCCTCATAAAAAAACAAGATCCAATTACTAAGCCGACAGATGCAGTCATCAACTTCTATGTGTAAATGCAAGGACACAATCAGTTTGTTCATTGTCCGTATAGGATTTCCAGATGCACATTACACTTTTATAGTAGGTGTAAATATTCTTACTCCATTCAGCCTTTCAGTCAGCTGCAGAGTCAGTCACTGCTAGTACAGGCTGAGAGGAAGCACGAGTGCCGGGGCAAACAATGTGCCAGGGACACATGGATAATTTTTGTTTTGTCATCATGTAATGGTAGGTTGACCAGAAAGCTAATGTCTCCAAAATTCAGTATAGTCCATTTAACAAACCCTTTCAACCTTCACTGGAAAGGCTTACAGGATAAAATAAATAAATGCACCCATACATATACCAATGGGATTTACTAATTCTGCTTTTTATAAAAAATCTGATAAAATCTATCAGAACACATAATGTATAATTATCATTCATCCATATCACCATGTCTGTGCCGGAGCAGCCACAATTATTTTATCAAAAATTTTCCTTGTCACTGTATTAAGTGCCGCTGTTGTATATTATGGACACAACATAATGCATGTGTATAAAATGTAGTATGTATTTTGTAGGCTGGATGTCCACTGGTTCAGCCTATCTTTAGTGTTCTATAAAAATAATTTATAAGGAATATGCAGAATTTTCTCCTGTTTGCCTTTTTGTATAATTTGCATCCTTGACAGAT
This sequence comes from Apistogramma diplotaenia, assembly GCA_015052665.1. Taxonomy (NCBI): domain Eukaryota; kingdom Metazoa; phylum Chordata; class Actinopteri; order Cichliformes; family Cichlidae; genus Apistogramma; species Apistogramma diplotaenia. The sequence goes on from VOQJ01029987.1 coordinate 7,665, forward strand.
CACGAATAAATCGACTATTTAAAGACAACCACTGATCTAATTTGAAGATATAAGCTTGTGCATCTCATTATCACATCTTTTATTCTAGCTGTGTTAGACCAGGAAACAGTAGCCTTTGATAGCCTGACAGTCTAAAATAACTAGAATGATTGAATAGAATAAGTATGTGATGGTGATTGGCTGCTATTGTCTGTAGCCAAAAATCAGATGTGAATAAGTGTAAAAAGTGATTTTTGATCACAAAGAGGGACCGACTGCCACATCATTGGAATTAGGAGGATTTGAGGATAAAATATAATCTTTAGTAATTCTGCTGGAATGTATCCACTGATTATCAATTAGTTGGATATTTTTTTAATTCTGTAATTTAGTCCTGAGTAATATTAAGCGTATTTTTATACAGAGATACAATATGATACAAAATACTTTATTAATCCTTCCTTTATTTGTGTCTTATAACTCGTACCTGAATGAGTGTTCGGTAGTATACTAATAATAAAAACATTGTCCATAGCGCCACATGAAAAAATGTCCCACAGGCAAATTAAAAGGCTCTTTTACATCTTTAAAGGCTTTATCTTCCAAATTTGAGAGGGTTGCATTCTTTGATTTCATTACTATAAAGGTAAATTGAGTTTCACTCACTATTAAGAAGGTTAATTTTGAACAATACGTGAGTTCAAATCCACTTTCCATTTATATATTTCATCTACATGTGCTGCTAAAGGGAGCAATGATGGGATGAAAGTAATGAGTTCACATACCAGAAAATAATACATTTATAGGTGGGAAAAAACAAGTTTGACAGTCTGCTGCTCACCATATACATTTGGACTTCTCCTGAACTAATGTATTAAAGAGTGTAACAGAAAGCATTATAATAGTGTTTAAAACAAAAAAAAAACCCTCACATTTAAAAATCAAATTAAGCCCACAGGAAGAATATTATGCATTAGAAAGCATCGATGGGCGCAGAATTTCCACAGAAATAAATTTCATGTGATAATGAAAATGTGCCACACGTGCCGCAGAATGACATCAAATAAAACAAATGTTCCAGGGCAATATTAATAACACAGTGGAGAGTACAAACTAGTAGTATTAGTAATCTGAGATGTAGGTTGCATTGCTGACAAAGAAATTGCATCCGTGGCTCTTTTTTTGGCAGGAGCATCAGCACAACAGCTCTCTGGCTTGCATATTGTGGTATTTCCATTTGATTGACAGGTGTGTCATAGCCAGAGACGCATTGGGCAGACCCCCAACTGCCGTTGCCTTCCCTGTCAGTGTGGTTGGTTTGAGGCTGTCTACATGGATTGTCTGGCCAACATGGAGAACATGGTGAATTAGAGAAGTTGACATGGTAAATCAGTGGAGTTGGCTTGGCAGTGCACTGCTATGAGCCAGGCTTTGTATCACTGCAGAGGCTGGGCTTCAGGCTATGAGTAGTGTTTATCAACCAGCAGATGCCAGTGAAGGTATTTGTATGTGTGCATATTTATGTTTTCAGCATTTTAAGAGTTTCCCATTTAGTGTTCTGAAACATCAAAAGCAAATGCTGGGCAAATGATACGAATCGGCGGCCAAAACAAAGCAAATTTTCTAAATTTAATTGGAAAGGGATTTTGGTATAGTGACAAAAAAAGGGTCACATTTATGTTTCACCTTGTGCTAATTTGCAGTTACAATTCTGCAGTATTGCCAATGTTGACAAACCTCATTAGACAGCAGAAGCATCTGTCAGTGTCCAGTTATGTTAACAGGTCGTTATTACAGATGCACATTTGTGTAAAAAAGCACTTCATTTCACAGGCCACTGATATAAACTCATGTGAACTTCTTTACAGGTTGAACATTAAAGCCAGACCTGTATCCTCAGTGAAGGGATCATGTGGACTGTGTTGGATATTTTGCTGGAATTGTCCTCTAGTAGAAAAGGGTCACTGCAAATCAATGCAAAGTTGTCCGAAGTTATGACCTTTATCCTGTAATGAAACAGTCACAAGACCCCCAGCCAGAGGTTATAAGGAGTCACTGAATGATTTGATGAGAATAAAAATGTGCACCATAGGCTATGGCCTTAGGAGTCAATAGAGCTAAATCTAGATTTTAGAGCCATGTGTTCGACAACACTCTCCACTCTCATCATCAAAACAGCAAGCTGAGGAGATACTGCTGAGAGAGGGGATTAATACCAGGGCACAATGCAGCTGCTTCAGTAGCATGTGTTGATTTTTTGATTTAATGCAAACCTTTAATAGTCTAAATAACGAGAACCTAAATGAATATAAAGAATAATTGTGAAATGTACTCGAGCACAAGTATAGCATAGCATGAAATGGGAACAGTTAAGCAAAGTGCAAATTTTTATGCCCACAATTTAGGTCCCATTTAGTGTTGTACTGTAGATCCAGTTTTCCTGAGGGGAACACCGGCATAGATCACATTATAATTTCAACATTGTTCGAAAGATTTGAGGAAACTGATCAGAAAACTCTCCCATAGTAAAATTATCTGGAGACATTTGATTTGAAAACATTTTTATTAATGTAAAATTACTACGGGTTGGAATGACACACGCAGGATTAAATTAATGGCCAAATTTAGGCTTCTTTTGTCTTTTTTTTTGGCCATTTCTGTTAATGATAGCACACAATATAAACTGTCATAGGAAATAGACACGGGCTAAGTGTAGCTCAGCACCCTCTGGGCACGTTTTGGCTACCATGGATACTTGACGTAGAAACTAAAAGCATTATGGGAAGGAGGAAAGAGAGATATACTGCAGAGAGGAGAGCGAGTGTGTATAAATGAGAGAGAGAGCTTATCCACAAAGAGAGATAGAAACATACATTCTTAGAAAGAGATAGCGAGTTTCAGTGACACAGCAGACAAAGAATTATCAAGGGAGAAAGAAAACTGCAGCGTTTTGATTAAGCCCATCACACTGCGCGAAGAGCATTTAGACTACAGACATGCTTGCTTGGCCGTCTCTCAGTGGTCAGAGTTGTTCACTCCCTCCCTGACCTCCTCATAGCCAGGAGCTCTAATCACTGTAAAACTGATTCATTAAAATCTGCTGTTAGTGAGAGGACACACACGTGGGTGAGCAAATGGACCACAGCCAATTATGTGATTCCCTGCCAGTTAGAAAGAGATTTAGGCATTAACTATCTCTGAGGAGGGAGACGGTGATCACTACAGCAGATCTGCACATTATTAGAGGTTTTGGAAGTGTGTGAGTGTGTGCACATCCATAAAGAGTACGTTGACGGTTGGCTTGAAAAGACTCGGGCGGTCACCTATGGGGTCTCAAGTCGAGACCGAATGTGCGATACAAACTTCCTGTGCAGGAGAGAAGTTGTAAAAGTTATGGGAGCTGCAGCAGCTCAGTGCATGAATGTAAACACAGACACAGGAGGAGGATTAGGTGACAGACACATTCAGGAGGATTATGTGAACCATGGCAGAGAAAGGGAGGGATAGCTTCATCACTGTAGCTAACCGCAGGGACACCGTCCAAGCTATGTTGTGAAATACACAGTTTAACTTTGTTTCTGTTTAAACATTTTTTGGAACATGGTTTATGTTGTTGTGCGCAGCGTGTGTGTAAACAGACAAAGCTTTAGTGTATGCGGTAATAGCATGGAAATGAACTTCATGCTCTCATTACTTATGGCAATTAGCCACGTGAAGCTGTGGGCTTTAATGCCAGTGAAAAAAAATGTAAGGTCTGAACATTGTTCAGGTGTTTTTTAATTCTCCTCCCACTATCGTGCTGCTCCACTAAGGAAAAAAAAAAAAGACCAATACAATGATGACCTTGCAAATCACATTATAAACAGAAAATTACAGGTTTGGCAGTTCCTTACACTGCTACCATCAGTACACCTAAAGAAAACTCAAGAGCTCAGGGCTTCCTGAAGACATTTATTCATTTACTAATCAAGTTTTTTGGCCAGCCTTAAAGATACCTTTCATGTAAACGAAATGTGAACGTAAAAGTTAATAGAGTGCTAATACAGTACAGGGATTTCTAAACTGTATATCAGAAGGAAAGAGTTGTGATATAAACAGTAATCACACCTGACAATGTTATCTCAAATTTTTAAATTCAGTTTGAGGCTGCAAGTGGTTTCTGTTTGTGCTGCTGCTGAAGAAATATCCCCATGGAAAATGCTTTCCATTTGCTCTGTTTGATTCTTCAGAATGATAAGACAGGCAAAGGACTTAATCAGAGGCCTGTGGGCAGATTCAACCTCCCAAGAAAGTATGGAGCCAATACACTCTGACTAGGTGTGATTTCAGTGTTTGGTTTTACTATTTGAGGACTTAAGGAGAATCTATGAGCTGTCTAATAATGCAAAAACATGGGCTGTGCCTCAAGTCACGAGGGCCACTCCACTGATTTTATACAAGAATGTTATTCTACTTGATACAGAGTCTACTGATGTCCTTCTTAGTGCCATCCGTGACTCCTAAGGAAGATTTCAAAACACAAACAGAACTGTGCAAAAGTCTTGAGCTACACCTAATTTCTTAATATTTTGCAAGGAAAATGTGAAATAGGTGCAACGGTGACTGAAGCATGGAAAAAAAAAAACACGGGAATACATTGGCTGGATCCTTGTCATGCTAAAAAATACAGCTGTCATCAATCAGATACTTCCAGATAGTATTGCTTGGTGAATAAAAATATCACTGTACTTTTCTATGTTCAGAGTTCCATCAATATTGACAATATCTTCAACACCAGTGGCTGACATGCAGCCCCAAACCATGACAGCACATCCACCATGTTTTACCGATGGCTGTAGACACCCACTGTTGTACTCTCTCCTGACCTTCTCTGTATGTGCTGTTGATAATTTTAACCAATGCCTTCAAATTTGGATTTATTAGTCCATAGGCTTCTGTTGCCTCTGATTTTCATTTAGTTTGTTTGTAATCTGGCATCCTTTCCTCATTAAGAATAGCTTCTTGACAGCCACACTTCCACTGAGACCATTTTGGTGAACAGTAGATGGATCAACTGAGAAGCCAGATAGATTTTTCAGGTCTTTGCTGAATTTCTTCTTATTTCTTAAGCATATGACTTTCAGATAAATCTTTAGACCTGTCACTTATTTCCATTTGTCCATTTTCCTCAAATTTGTTACTGGCACCCTGCACACAATTAAACTAAAGAAATGGGAACAAGTTATATGATTTTGTGACAAACCTAAAGATGCAATTTAAAACTGGTTCTTGTCTGTGTAGACACAACACTGGTTCATTCCTTGAGTTAGGTGCCTTTTTTTTATGCTGGAAAAATTTATCATAAATGTGTTAGGTACAAGGACTGGACTGGAAATGAGTGCAAAAGCAGTGAATGCCCAAAAAAATAAGCCTAGAGAACTATTGGTCTGGCACTTTGGAAGCATAATATAATATAATATAATATAATATAATATAATATAATATAATATAATATAATATAATATAATATAATATAATATAATATAATATAATATGTATCAAAATTGGGAAGTGCAAATGTTTACTAGGCAAGGAGTAATGAAACACTTTATTTTCTTTCATTATGGGAAAACTAGTATTCAGTGCTTTAGGAGTTTTATTGATAGCAGTGATTTGGGATATCCAAGTATTTGCTGCAAGGATTTAAAATATTCTTGATTAATGTTTTGAGATTTAGATATTTTGACAAACAGACACACATGCCCTGAATTAGTTAGCCTTGATGAATTTCACAATTCAGATTGTGTTCTCTTTGTGCACATCGTTGCAATGCAAAGTAAAAACGTCCTACAAGAGATAAATTTGATTTTCTCCTGGAGTGAACATAATAATAGATGTTTTAGAATGTTAAGTGGCAATTCATTTTTAATCAGACGTTTTCCTCACTGGCTCAGAGTGGGCTGCGGTAGCAGATACAAGCGCTTTATGCAGAATTAAAGTAAAGCAAAGGCAGCACTTTGGTGGTAAGTAACAGCAAGAGTAAAATATTTTTTCTAGACTCATATGCATTTACATTTGTTCCTGTTAAAGCACGAGTTTAGTTTTCATGGTGCCATTTCAGGTTCAGGAATAATATGATCTGGGGAATTATTCTAGGTTAGTTCTCCGAATTCCATTATTGTAATCTTCCCTCTTAAAACAATCTTAAAATAACCACATGCAGCGATACTATGGAATTGTACCGCCGTACAATTAAAAGACTGGCAGCCTCTACAGTTTTGTATGCTGCAATCGCAACCTTGTGCTCTAGGCTTGGATTTCATGGATAATATGCGGGATCTCACAAAGAAAAGTGCTTTATGGCACTGAACAGAGGGAGAGCAGCTTTTACAATTTATTGTAATAGCGGATGGTGGAACAAGTGAAAGGTTGATGGTAAAATCACATCCAACATTCCGTCTAACAGCCCCTTTAAAGTCTAACCGAACTTAATTTCTTCCCAAAGGACTCAAAATCTTGCATCTGTGATTTCTTTCACTTTTATTTCTCTTGTTACCTTTAGGGCATAAGAAATTTTTCTGAAGTGCGAGGCAGAATCAATACCGCAATATCAAGTGAACCTCTGTTAAACATCCAGCCGTATTTTCCCTGACCAGCAATTTTGGGTGTTCATTGTGAGGAGGTGAGAAACGACCAGGTTTCTGAAAGTTACTGTAGGCATCAGTTAAATTTGAATTATAGTACAAGATTAGCAGTTCACAAATAAAATCAATGTAGAGAAACTACCCTTCCATCTTACTGGCTTCATCATAGGTTAATATGACATTACTGTCCCTGAACCTGTTATTTTCACAGTGACACCGCTGTGCTCAATCTGCAGCACCGCTGTCCTACTAAATCTTAAACTTGTCTCTGTACACTTCCAGATCCTCAAAGTCCAGATGGTTTACACTTGCTGTAAAAATGGTGACACTGACAGGAAGCATTGAATTAGCTGACTTTGGCTTGTCTGCAAGCTACATCAGCCTGGAGATAATCTATCTGGACCATTAGCTTCGCTGACACACTTGACTTCATCTAATTCCCTGACACTGGGGATTGACCAGAGCAGATAACATCTGATGTCTTTGTGTTATTAATTGTGGATTACCTTATGTGGCCCTACTGTTGACTCATTTGAATCCTCTCTAATATTATTTCTTATCACTTTGTGATTTATCACTGGCTGGGTTTGGCCCGCAGCTTTACGTTGATTCTTTCAGGTTCACTATTGATTTACATATTCATGAGGAGAAGGTTCATTGCAACACACAGATGAAGCTGCCAGATGCTCCTTTGATACAAGAAAGTGCTTTAATTACGGCAAATTAGATATTTTTGACATTCAAACCTTGGAGGATGGTTAACAAGATACTTATCCATAACATATAAAAAAATAACAAGCTTTTAATTTCAGCCTTCAGTAGCTTCTAAGGTTAAGACTTAGGCTATAGCATAGCAGTTGCAGATTTTTATAAGTGTAAGAATTTCTTTAAAAATACTGTATCCTGCATTAAAATGAGAAATAGTGGAGGCAGAATGAAATACACAATATATTTAATTACCATACTGTAAATAGGGCTTGGAACAATACCACTAACATTATACCGCATGATTAAAAAATTACTTTGCGTATTAGGTTTGTCGTGTAACGTTTTTGTCTTTATAGGTTTTTTCCTTTCTTAGAAATGTTCTGCATCCAAAGCTACAGTAAGAGCGGCACAGCTGCAGATGAAACTGATATAAAGTTGCTTTTTTTTTGTACTGTTTTCTACTCTGCTTGGAGATCACATGCAACACCTGCTTCAACAAGTCTGCAACGTTAGTGTCGGGTGCTGCTTTCACGGTTTGATGATGAAAGTTACGTCACTCTGACTAAGATCGTTAAATGCTTGTGGACATGTCAAAATATAATAAGAACGTCACAGTGCCGTGATGTCAAAACAGAAAACACTGGTAAATATGAGATGTGAGAAGATCTGTCGAGTTAGTGGCAGGAAAGAATCTAGTTTTGAGTAAACTCCAACTCGTGAACTTACTTTAAAAATGAGAAACCTGCATATCAGCAACAGTTTACAGAAAAACATTAATATTCCTGTCTCTAGAGAAGAGTCAAGCATCCCATATATGCGCCAGGAACTTGCCTTACATGTGAGCATTTCTTCAAATGCAGCTGCAACAGTAATAAAATGAAGGTTTATGTCCTAACCCCATCTAACATACAGCACAAGCTCAACAACTGTTAAAGAACATGCTGACAAACACGGGTGTATTCTCACACTGTCAGCTGGAACGCTCGCTAACATAAACATAAAAACTCTCAAAGAGCATTCAGTAAGCTGACAGCCATAAATCCATGAATCTTTTCAACCAGCTGATGAAATTTTAATTGACAATCAGTGTCTGATGGTTAGGCTTTTGTCTGAGCCAATGTGGGTATCCGCCTTCCATTTTGGCATCAAGCTGTGACTACTAGTGTCTGATAAGAAAAACCACAGACTAAAACAACTGCTTCCAATAGCAAACTTGATACTGATATCATTACAATTTAATGATTTGATGCAATTAATTTTTGAGAGGGAGACAGAAAAAGAACACACAGAAAGTGTGACACTTTTTGGCTTCGTCAAATGGGAGCAAACACAACTACGGGATGTCACCTTTCTCAGTGGGGAAATGATAATGGAAACTGAGCTACTGAAGAATACTGTAAATCTGTTATAATTACTTAAGAATGCTGTTGTATAAGCACTGGCCTAAAACCAATAGGAGAGCATATAATACACCATTTTTAAGACTTTATACCAGTTGCCTGATAGCTTTTTCATTGATTTGAAATAGCTCTTTAATATTTTATGATGGTGATAGATGGTCGTAGTGTGGCCATAGAATATAGATGATAAATGCTTTTAATTTATGTACCACAAAGCCCTCACAGATCCTCTTGTTCTTCTCTATTTGTGCTGTTCCTAAAAGCACAAGTGGAACCTTTGATGCTCTATGCAGCCGCTACACACCAAACAACCGGAGCAGCCTTCCTGAGGATTTGATAGAAACTAAAAAGATTGGTACTTATAAATACTGACTGTTTAATCTTGCTTTAATGACGTGTCGTGTTGCTTTTAAAATATTTGAAATCACTTCTGCCGAGGAGCTTATTTTCATTGATGGTTATTGTCTGTTGGTCATTCGGTTGGTAGGGATAGAAAAACTGAGCAAACTGAACGGTGATTTTTATGAAACTTGGTAAAGAAATGAAATGGTGAGGGAAGAAATCACTAAATTTCATGCAGGTCTGGAGTCAGCTTGTGTTTTTTTTTATTATTGTCTTTCATAATTCAGACACACACATCGTTTCAACAGGTAAGTCAGCTGCTCCGTATCCAGGCCTTGAAAACCTATATCCAGACCTATACCGTTAGGTCACAAAGGCCTAGAAATGAGTCTGCAACCCCCATGGCAACCTTTAGTCACTAAGGAAAAATGTGCATTCCCCAATTGGATGGTGAGTAGTTGCTGGAGGTTGCTGACCTGTCTCCAAATGCTTGCAAACTACTGACATGGAACTTGTAAAAGGATGATTCAAACTTAAAAGTGAAAGTTCAATTCAATTCAAGTTTATTTACTTTACAATATATATATAAGTAGATCAAGGTGCTTTATATTGTAAGGTAAATAAAATTGGATTGAACTGAACAAGCACTTGGCGACAGTGGGAAAGAAAAGCTCCCTTTTAACAGAAACTTCTGGTAGAACCAGGCACAGGGAGGGGCAGCCATATGGTTAAGGGTGAGGGGAGGGAGACAGCACAAAGGACATGATGCAGAAGAGAGTCAGAGATGGTGGTGGATGAAGAAGAAACACTCAGTGCATCATGGGAACTCCCCTAGCATCCTAGGCCTGTTGCATTGTAACTAAAGGATTGTTAAGGGTCACCTGAGCCAGCCCTAATAAATATCTTTATCAACAAAGGAAAGTTTTAAGGCTAATCTTAAAAACAGAGAGGGTGTCTCTCTCCCAAATCCAAACTGGGAGCTGGTTCCACAGAACAGACACCTGAAAGCTGAAGGCTCTGCCTCCCAGTCTACCTCTCAATACCCTAGGAACCACGTAAATAAGTCTGCAGCCTGAGAGCAAAGTGCTCTATTGGGGTGATACAATACTATAAGGTCTATGAGATAAGAGGAGATGGATTTTTAAATTTGATTCTGGATTTAACAGGGTGACAATGAAAAGAAGCCAATATGGGAGAAATATGCTCTCTCTGCTCGCTGTCAGCACTCTCGCTGCAGCATTTTGGATCAGCTGAAGGCTTTTCAGGGAGTTTTTAGGATAACCGATTAGAATGAATTACAATAGTCCAGCCTAGAAGTAATAAATGCATGAACTACTTTTTCAGCATCACTCTGAGACAGGATGTTTCTCATTTTAGAAATATTGTGCAAATGCAAGAAAGCACTCCTACATGTTTGTTTAATATGTGCATTTGATATGCATTTGATATGTATATAGTCAAAATGACTCAAAGAGCCCTCACAGTGTTACTGTAGGCCAAGGTAATGCCATCCAGAGTAGGAATCTGGTTTGACACCGTGTTTGTAGGGCAGAGTAAAATAATCTGTTTTAATCTGAATTTAGAAGCAGTAAATTAGAGGTCATCCAGGCCTTTATGTTTTAAAGACATTCCTGCAGTGCAACTAATTGGTATGAGTCATCTGGTTGCATAGTTGTGCTTTACCACTGCAGCCAACATAATTCAAAATGTGCATGCATCTTAGGGACCAGTTTCACCCAGTGGCTGACAGCAAGCTCCTGCAACTATTTGAGTGAGGGAATACTCATTTTAGTGCCCGGCGGTTGCCAGGTGGTTGCTGACAGGTCTCTACTGTACGACTGCAGCCTTAAACAACTTTACAATGGTTTATGTCAAGGATGGTTTAGAAAAATAAATCCTCTAAAGTTTTAGAAGGTGAATGCGTGTTACAGAGTTTTGTATTGTGATGTTACTCTGAAAAGTGATTTGAATGTTTGAGCAGGTCCTTGGCTTTGGTGGAGGCCTGCATTCTCCGAGTGCCCTTCTGGCTGTTTGTTTGTTTTTAAAAATAATTTAGCACATAATGCTTTTCTCGCTCAAAACTTTTTTTAATCTCCCTTTATTATTGTTACTGTTATAACCATTTACTTCTCTTACTGTTTTGTTAGTCAAATCTTCTTTCTAAATTATGTTTTATTAAGTTCTTCCCTCCCTAATCGCTCTCATCTGTTATTTCATTTATATTTTACAACTTACCTTGTTTTATTTCTGGCAATTTAATTATGAGTCAGCACACATTAGTCTAAGAAACCTCAAGGACCACTTTGTGCATTGGCAAATCCCTTCTTCTGATTGGCATTTGCAGTATTTGGATTTATTTTGTCTAGCAGTGAATACTTTTGCCACTTTTTAAAAGTTTCAGCTCTTACTAGCAGTAGCAATAGTGTAGGTAATTGCAGTTAAGACATTTCAAGGAACCGTGCACTATTAACCACGAAGCCTTTCTTCACTTTGGTTCTGTTAGCTTCTCATGAAGGTAGTGCTGCTTTTCATCTCCAGCACACAATGATGAGCTTAGAGCTTTGCACTCCTGCTGTAGTGTCACTGTTCAAGAATTGGCACAGAAAGAGAGAAGTTGCCATTCAACTTGTATGTACACCATGTCCTACCTGAAGGCTGGACTGCATTCAGTCTTGTGAGTTGGTATTTTTCAAGAATGTAAGAATCCCCATCAGGAAGAGAGCGATTTAATGCACTCAGCACATGGAGGTTAGAGAGCATTGTCCCTAATTCTGTAGCTTGTACTGTGTGCGAGCAATATCCCTTTTCTTTGTAAGCCATACGCATAAATTGGATACAGCAGGTTTAAACTACTTTAAATTCTTACAACTATTCTACCCTTCATTGTCCAGAATTTGATTTAATAGGGTGGGGTAGAGCAGATCTGAAAGTCGCTGTATTCGACTTACGTGGATGAAAACACTGCTTGGCCTCAAGGGGGGAGGCTCAGTTGACTTAAATGCTGCACTTTTACCGCAACAGCTTCTTCAATTCACTGAATCCTTTTGAAGTAGAGCTGCAGTTCCAGATTGAACAAAGAACTTTTGACTAGATGGCGAACCAAAGACAGAGGCATACAGGAGACAGACAAAAAATGTCTCTGTTGTGTGAGAATGGCTGTGGGGCTGTACACAAGCTGTCTCTCGCTGTTCTGACAAGAGAGGTTTGTTTCCGTCAGTTCCTCCTGCAGTGGATTCAATAAGATTGAATTCTTGTTTATGTTTAACTTTAACATTGGGATTTTTAATTATCCATCCATCCATCCATCCATTCTCAACCGCTTATCCCGTTCGGGGTCGCGGGGGGGCTGGAGCCTATCCCAGCTTTTTAATTATAGGCTTTGGTTATAAAGAGGTTAGCATATTTGCATTGCATCAGCAAGTGTTAAAAAAACAGGGAACCTTTAAATAAGAGTGACCAGCAAACCGACCTGATGTCAGAGAAAGGCGCTGCTCTAAAACAGCTTTCTCCTCCTTCTGGATGCGCCACTTTAGGGAGAAAAGATGAAGTCCAACAGCCAAGACATAAAATATTTTCTTACAAATTATGTGAAGAGGTAAGCAGAAAAAGAAAACTATTCTTTTTCTGCTTGAATGCCATACATTAGCGTGCTAGATAGTCAAAGAAACTGCTTTTTAAACAGCTGAAATGTTTGCTCAGCCAGGTTACAATTATCACTATTGCAACTTGTTTCATCAGAAAAGCTGACCTCTCTGGCACCTCGATCTCATTTCAGCATCTTAGAACAGAGGTAATTCCAACTGTGCAGTAATAGGAGAGAATTGTTTTGTTAATGCATTCACTGTGTTCTCTGAACGACCTGCAGCAATCTGCCTTCTAGTTCCTGCACTCCAAATTCATAAAATCTGCTTATTAGAATTCTGCCACAAGTCCAGCTGTATTCCTTGAAGCCATTAGTGGTTGTTGAAAATGGTTTGGGCTGGCCTCAGCATCAATTGTAATGACAAGGACAGGGTGCCAAGGAGAATCAATGCTTCTCTGTGGCTCAAGAATTAAACTGTAACAGCAAGACTGCTCCCATTGAATGCCGGACTCCCGTCTTTTTCAACCACTTAATTGATCAAGGTTTTATTTATCTTGTCACAAGATGTTAACCTAATTTGTTTTCCATTTGCTCACAAAGCACCTTCATTGAACAGCCATGTTAACAATCCAGATGTATTTTTTTCTCAGCATTGAACACAATTAAGACACAGATTTTACGGGACACTCGTAAAATTTTTAAAACACATCAAAAGTAATATCAACGTTAATATTTCCCACTGCGTATACACATAGCAGGATTTTCTTTGGGGACTGTGATTCTGTTTGCATTAATACAGCTGAGTGAGTAGCTGAAATGAATCCATCTCCCCTTTGTTCTTTATGAGCAAAGCAGCGGTGCATCATGCACACGTTTTCTTTTTTTTACTCTCCAACTATGCAAAGATGTAATTTGGTGATATCTTTTACTGCAATACCTCCTGCATGCATTTCCATTACATTTCTGTCATAAAATACCCTCCTCACTGTTGTCAACTTAAATGGAACGTCAATACTTTGTGTTTGGAATGGTGAGCGTGGAAATGGGCTTAACACCGGGACTCATAAACATAAAGTTTAATGCCACCACCAAAGAAAGGGCCAATCACAACATAGCTTTGCAAATCGAAGAATAATAATCACATAATTTCTCGCATAGCCTTCTCAATGGCTTAACATAAACAACTTAGTAGCACCCTCTTGAGTGCTTTCATTTCTAATCATCACCAATTTCTTTCCATCTCGCCCTGGAACAATTTGCCTCTTCACCCTCCGAAGTCTGTTGTATATCTTTTCTTTTTTCAGTTTTTTTAAAAATTGTTTAGACAAAAAAAGCCAAAATACAGAAAAAAATCAA